>VZTE01001515.1:0-61387 GCA_013397775.1 Eulacestoma nigropectus
TGTAAGAGCACACCCCAACAGTCAACCTACTATCTTTTTAGTTAATTCCCCACTGCAGCAACAATGGTTACCTCTGAAATATCCCAGGGTCAACTGCAGTTAGAGCTTAAGGGATGGATCGTGAGCAACGTCGGAGGCTGAAGGGGCAAGAAAGAAGACTCTCTATTCGTACCTTGAAGTAACAGCAATCTGTGAGAGGCTGAAATGGTAATGGTTAATGACAAAAAATTGGCCATGTGTGAAAGCAGTGGGTGCTTTGCTGAGGCCAGGTTTGCACCCCTCAGCCAAATGGGAGGAGAAGAGGTTTTGGATGTGTGATGGTGAAGCCTCTGATCTGCCTTCTGATCTGCATCAGAACAGAGAAGAGCAGTTCAGGTGCAGGGGGAGTGCACCCCTGCCACTGGAAGATGACCATGACAAATCAACCTTTGTTTAGCAACAAGGTGGGGTTTGAACCAGATAAGGCAAGAGGCTGATAAGAAGCAGATCCCACTAGGTGGGATAATGCTTTTTATCACACCAATGTCCTCCATGCACAACTGGATCAGGTGTGAAAACTCTCCTCCAGGGAAGGACATTCACATGTGAACCTGAAGGTATCAAGCCCTTCTGATGGGCCATAACTGGCTCAACTATGCTGATGTGAGAGGCAGCTGTCATATCTTAGGAGGTGTCACAGACCACCAAAGATCTCTGAAGTGCCCCCAGACTCACTTCTGGGGCCTTCCACCAGAGGACTGCGCTTGATCCACAGTGTTCCATCAGACGGTGTAAAACTCCCACACTCCCAGAGGAGGTGCCTGGGTGTTCCCGTAAACCTGAACATAATATTAACCCACTGAACTCTGTGTTTCTTGGGCTTCCCCTACCCCTGATGGAACCAGACTGTGAACATCACTTCAACCAGTGGACATTGAAATTTCAACAATCAAGTCTTGTCACTGGATCTATGTATGGTGACATCTTTTTACTCTTATTCTTTCTTTTTCTTTCTTTCTTTTCCTTGTATGCTTTTATATTGCTATATTTCTACTAACAACCCAAAGAGCTACACATCTCCTTTCCATTGCAACCAGAGAGTTCTAAAATAAACCCTACATGTGCATTCACACTGAGTGACCGGTGTTTGTACACATACCTATAAACACTGGTCATTCAGTGTCCTTTCACTCTAATCCGCCCCAAGGGATCTATTAGCCTTCGCCTGCAGAGTCAGGTTGTAACACAATCTGTACAGAGAAGCATCTAGGATCTGTTAGGGTGGGATTAACTCGCTGCAAGGCTTAGGAAGAAGACATGACAGACAGACTTTCCAGCATGCTGCACAGGAAAGCAAAGTAGCTCTTCCCTGGAGAAATGTAGTCACCCACTACTTCCAGGGGAAAAACCCACTCCCCATTGTAGATACTAGCTTTGACCCCCTTATTTCTAATAAGATGGACTTTTAGGAACTTTTTAGAGGTACTCCACAAAGATACAATGAGAATTTTTCTTTCCAGTCATGTTCCCACGACCTTTGAAAATCCACAGTCCATTTTTCCAGAAATGCAGAGAAACATACTCAGTTATGAAATGCTGTTGACTGTTAACTGATGTTGAGCTCACACTACCTAATTTTAGGCACCTAAGTAGGTGTTTGTGTTCAGGGACTTGTCTCTGTGACTCCTTATGTGGTCAAAGCAAAATGCTCCCCGAGAAAAATGATCCGGGGCAGAAATGTTCTCCAGGTACTCTGAGTTTCCTTAAATAAACCTCTCTCCACAGACCACAGAAAGAGCTTAAGGAAACTAGTATCCTAATGCAGGCACTAAGGATACACCCTGGAAAATTAATCAGTTTAATATGCATACACCATGGGTGAATGAGGCAGAAAATGGCATGTCTGGTAGCTGAAATAAAATAAATAGGTGAATATTAGGGAAATATAGCAAATCTTGTTACTTTAGGAGGGGCCTGTATCAAGGGTCAAAATAACTCAAATCTAGCACTCCATGTGATCCCTCATCATTTCTAAGGGGAGCATAAAATGCTGGCGGACTCAAGAGTCAAGGATATTCCATAATCAGGACCTGGCACTGGTTATTATATCTATCCTTGATTTTGCACCTGTGTTCCAAGTCCAGGGCTGCTGTTGGCATCTCTTTTAACAAATGCATGCAATTGTGCTTTGGTGATTTGAGGTACCTCAAGTGTCAAGAAAACTCATGTTTTTCTTTTCACAAATAAAAATAAATGGTATAATTGGTCCTACTGTCCTTGTATCTGTACTCTAAACTGAACTGTATATGAACAAGTACAACAATGAGTCTTTTTGCAAGAGATCACTGCAAGCCAAGCCTTTTGAAGATAATGCCCCACTTTTGTAAAGTGTTTACTAACTCACCCTAAATAGCTCCAGAAATGTCATACAAGAGACCTGCTTAAAATTAAGCACATCTTAAAAACTACTCAGTTTAACTGGGGTCTTCTGCTATCTTCTGGTTCATACAATTGCAATTTGACATGATTTCTTGCACATGTTACTCACATGCTCCAGTTCCATGACCAACTTAGTATCTCTTTGCTGGACCTGCTCCAGGAGCTCCATGTCTCTCTTCTATTGTGGAGTTCAGAACTGGACACAGCATTCCAGGTGAGATCTCACCAGGGCTAAGTAGAGGGCAGGATCACCTCCCTCGACCTGCTGGCAATGCTCCTCTTAACACAGCCCAGGGTACCATTTGCCTTGGTCACCAAGGCACTGCTGGTTCATGGAGATCTTGTTGTCCACCAGAACCCCCAGATCCTTTTCTGCAGAGCTGCTTTCCAGCAGGTCACCCCCAGCCTGTGCTGGTGCCTGGGGTTGTTCCTCCCCAGGTGCAGGATCCTGCATTTGCCTTTGATGAATTTCAGAAGGTTCCTCTCTGCCCATCTCTCCAGCCTGTCAAGGTCCTTCTGAAGGGCTGCACGGCCCTCTGGGGTATCGGCCACTCCTCCCAGCTTTGTGCTGTCAGTGACATTGCTGAGGAGGCCTCTGCCCCTTCATCCAAGTCACTGATGGGTAAGTTAAACAAGATCAGGCACAGTACTGAACCTTGGGAGGCACCACCATGGACAGGCCTCCAACTGGACCCTGTGCCACTGATTATGACCTCTGGGATCTGCTGTTCAGCCAGTTCTCAATCAGTGAATCTCACTGTTCACTCTGTTCACTCCTCCGACATCTCTGTTCACTTCTCCAACCCACACTTCTTGAGTTTGCCTATGAGGATTGCATGAGAGACAGCCAAAAGCCTTGCTGAAGTCAAGATAGACAATATCCACTGCTCTCCCTTCATCCGTCCAGTTGGTTGTTTCATTGTAGAAGGCAAAAATATTGGTCAATTGTATAAATTTCTTGTTTTCCCTGTGGGTAAAGATGGCCTCTAGAATGAGGTGCACCATTACCTTTCCAGGGATTGAGCTGAGGCTGACTGGCCAGTAGTGCCATGGGTCCTCCTTCTTGCCCTTGTTGAAGACTGGAATGACATTTGAATTTTTCCAGTCCTCAGGCAGCTCTCTTGGTCTCCATGACCTCTCAAAAATGATGATGAAATCATGATGTCCACCAGCACTCTCAGCATTCATGGATGCATCCTGTCAGGGTGCATGGACTTGTAAATGTCATGTCTGTTTAGATGTTCTCTGACCCAGTCCTCCCTGACCAAGGGAAAGTCTCCCTTCCAACATTCTTTTACCCTGGTCTCCTGGGTCAGAGGGTTGGTCTTATTAAAGACCAGTGCAAAGGCAGTGTTCAGTAACTCTGCCTTCTCTGTGTCCTCTGCTACCAGGATCTCCCCTCCATTTAATAAAGGTCCCTTTTTATCCTTTGTGTTTGTTTTGTTATTTATGTATTCAAAAAAGCCCTTTTTTTTTAATCCTGGACTTTCTTGGCCAGGTTTCATTCTAGGTGGGCCTTTGCCTTTCCAGTCTCATTTCTACTTATCCTGTTGACCTGTCTATATTCACTCCAAGTGGCCTGACCTCACTTACATCTCCTGTGAATTTTTTGCATATACTTGAGAAGTGGCAGGAATTCTTTATTCATCCACAAAGGTTTCTTTTGCCCTTGGCCTGATTTTTTTCTCATCATAATGCATTATTGTTGAACCTGGAGGAAGTAAGCCTTGAACATCCACCAACTCACCAGGACCCCTCTTCCCTACAGGGCCTGCTTCCAGGGTTTCTTCCAAGAAGATCCCTAAACAGGCATTCTTCCAAGAAGATCCCTAAACAGGCAAAAGCTAGCTCTCCTGAAGTCCATGACTGTAATCTTACTCCTTGTCCTGCTGCCTCTTTGTTCAACACTGGACTCTCTAATCTCATGGTCACTACACCCAAGACTGCCCCCAGCCTTCACATCTCCAACAAGGCCTTTGCTGTTGATCTGTATGAGGTCAAGCAACACAATTCCTTGTGGGAATTTCCACAGCCTGTGACAGGAAGGTATTGTCAGTGCTTCCCAGAAACCTCCTGGACGGTTTGTGCTTCACTGTGTATATCCTGCAGCAGAAGTCAGGGTAGTTAAAGTCCCACACACGAACCAGGGCCCATGATTTCGAGACTGCTTTCGGTTGTCTGTAGAAGGCCTCATCCACTTCCTCCACTTCAGCAGTCTGTAGCACACACTCACAACAGTGTCACCCTTTCAAGTCTGCTCTTTATCCTGACCCATAAACTCTTGACTTGCTCGTCATCATCACCAAGACAGAGCTCGATACATTCCATAGTTCCTCACATAGAGAACAACACCACCACCACTCCCTCCTGGCCTGTCTCTCCTAAATGGTATGTAGCTCTCCATGACAACATCCCAGTTCTGTGAGCTATCCCACCATGTCTCCTTAATTGCAGTGAGATCAAAGCCCCATGACTGCACACAGATCTCTAGTTTCTCCTGTTTGTTCCGCATTCTATGTGCATTGGTGTACAGGCACGTTATAGAGGTGACAATATCCCAGTGTGGGTGCAATTGTGGGCTTGTGCTTGGTCAAGGTATTCCCTCTTAAGCCTTCTTTTGCTACTTTGGGGGTTTATCCAATGTTTACCTGCTGGCTTTTATTATCTCAGGAGTCCTTGATACATCTCTGCAAGACAGCAGGTGTGTGCCAGTGTGGCTGGTACATTTCATAGGGCCCTTACAAGTACCCCATCTCTCTAACTTTTCTCTACTATCCCCCAGTTTGTCAGGGATAACCCTGGTGTTGTTTATGTTCCCCATCACGCCTAGTTGTACTTTCTAAAACTAAGTAAGAAAAACACTTGCAGTCCCCAATCTTTTGACCAAAGAAAAAAAGGACCTCTCCTTAGCAGAAGCTTTAGTATGTTTTTATGGTATAGGAGGATTCTGTCAGCAATTTAAAGTCATTTTAACTTATTTACACAGGCACATACTGTACTTCATTAACAGAGTTGCTGTGAAATAATGAAACATTTCAGAGAAAACTGCAGGATATTTAGAGTCATTTCTTCCTGAAAATATGCAAAACCCTTTGGGGAAAATGTAAGCAGATGGTGTGTGAAGCATTCATTGTTTTTTTATGTAGTGACAAACAAACACTTTAAATTAAGTTTTGTAACTTTTGGAAATTTCATTCTGAATTATACACGCAAACAAAAGACCCTCAAAATACAGTTTACCTTTAGATCTCCAGTGTTTTCCTTCAGCCTTTTCCATTTCGAAGGCCATCCTGCTGGGAAATGGTTTGAAGGAAGAGCTCTTGGGGCAGATGATCAGGTGTATTATTACTCAGGACGAGATTTGAGCAGAGTTATGACAATTAACAGGGCAGCAAACCTGTCCTTGTAACTTTATAGGAGAGAGAGGAGGGCAATAGTGCCCCCACTGCTGAGTAGCCCTAAGCATTTCTAGCCTACATTTGCAATGTCTGTATTATTTGCAGTTTTGTATGATCCTCTAAAATGTCACTGCCGCATGTCTCAGTTTACCTGGCTGTAAAATGTATTCTTCAAATATACATCTTAAGCTGTTTGAATCAAAGGCCATAATGCTTGAAATAACATACATCAATTAACCTCAAGGACCATAGTATCATCCTGAAGAGCTATCACAGTAGTTTATCTCTGACTGGAGTGTGTTCTGTCTAGTGAAGGGAAACAGCATCTTACTGAATTTGAACATCAAGACATGACAGTTTTGTATTTGCATATTGCCACGCATTGCTGTCATTGCCAGTTTGGCAATCGGAGCACGAAAAGAAGAGGATCCCTTCTCAGAATGACAAAACCCCCCCAAATCCAAAAAGAAGTTAAGAGTTAAAAATGCTTTGTGTAGTGAATATTTCTATTCATTTAGTGAAGTTGCTTTTTTTCTTCACAGCTGCAAAATGATACTGAAGTCTAATGAACTAACAAACTTGTGGTATTATATTTCACTTTGATTGACCATGATGGAGATTTGCCACAATTCCATTGACTCTAATAACAATGATGTAATGAATTAATTTATATTTACACCAGCATAACTGGGAGCACAGCTTAGTTCTTGACATGACAAAGGATTCACTAATACAGAGTACCTTAGTACAGTTGTTCAGTGGGAATATCCCACCCACCCTGTGGAAAGAAAACGACCCATGAGCTGAGGTCTGGTGAAAGAAAAAAGTAAGAGGAAAGCCTGTCCAGCACTGATGGTGCTGGAGTGGTATTTTGCATATGGATTTTGCCTCATGCTTTCTTCAGAAATATGTTCTGTGTCTCTACATATGTCTTGAAAGGCTGATGGTTTCTTTTTCTTTACCCTGTTTATATCTGGTAATAGATTTTGGGACCCAGTCTTCATCAACCGTGATTCAGAAGACAAAAGTATGTGGTGTAACAGGACAGCCTAAGGAAAAAGGATGCAATCAGCTTGCAGGATGGAAAACTTAGGGAGTGACAGTGTCTAGCATAACAAAGACTTTAACTAACCTGAGATACTCAGCGTCACACAATTGTGAATATTAAGTCATCAGAGGAGAAGATTAAAGGATAATATAGAATGAGGGGGTTTCTAAGCAGAGGTGAAAAAGAGCAAATCAGATATTGAAATGCAAGTACAGCAGAACTTCAGCTGCTCTGGTTAGGACCCTGCCTTGAGCTGTTATCTTGCTATGAATATTCATGCCAACAGAGTTACGAAGACTGATGTATGATGTAAGGTATGCTAGGGCATACATTTAATTCTTCCTTGAAGGAAAGAGGACCATAAACTTAAGAAGCTTAAAAACCCCAAACCAACAGGGACACTCTGAAATCAACACGCAACTCACTCATTAAATAAAATAATTCACAAGTCACAGTCATCGCTAGAGATCATCATCACCTAGCCCCTGCTCTGAGGAGGATCAAGGCTGCCCAAACTGATGTTCAGTTGAGTTTTGAGTATCTCCAAGGATGGAGAAAACACAACCTCTCTGGGCAACAAGATTCAGTGCTCAATTAATGTCACAATAAGAAAAGTGTTTTCTTCTGTTTGAATGGAATTTCCTGCAATTCAGTTTGGGTTTCTTGGCCATAAATATGAGCTAAGTAAATAACTAAGCAGTAATTGAATGAGGCATAAGAGTCATGCAGATGTTGGAAAATGAAGTGAGTGTCATGCATATGAATAGACTAATACATGTGGATATTGAAAAGCAGGAGCCCAGTATGCAGGCTAACGGTAATTGGTTTTCTTAATTTACTCTTTTCTTGTACATTTCCAACTCTCTTAACTCCCATATGAGTTGGTGAGCTATTAAGTAGAGGCTGCCTATTAGATAAAAAGCTTTACAAGCTCATTGTTGATAATGTCAATGTCATGAAGAAAATTCAGGCCAGTTCCAATACGTGGTACAAGGCTATCTAAAATTGTAAGTGTGGGCGTTTCAAGCGTGAGTCTTGCCTCATTTGAAATTGAAATATGTTTGCAGTGATTAAATGTGGGAAGATTAATTAGCACCTCTGTTTCAAAATAAGAAGTAGGAACCTACCACAAAGAATAGGGAAAGCGACACTGTTGACAGCTAGGAAGAGAGGGTTTTTTACCTGGAAAATAGTGCAGAAAAAAAAATCAAATGCATCCTTCTTTCTAATCTAAAGGGAAGGAAAATGACACTTGATACTGACTGAGGTTTTCAAAACAATTCCATTGTCACATTTTTCATAGTTGCCACATAATAGCAAACTAAGATGTTGAGTTAATTCTCGGGAAGCTACTGATTTAATGATACCTCAGGGCATCTGCTTTCCAAAATTCCAGCTCTCGATTCCTCTAAGAAGGTGAAAGGAATATAGAAGGCAAACAAACAAACAAGTACCCATGCATATTATGGCATATTTCACTCTGATGTATTTCAGTGAAAGACTGGGATACATTAAGCAGTCCTAGGTGTCATTTGAAAGTAACTCTCTGCTGCAGTTTAGGAAATAGAAGCTGCCTATTTCCCTATTTCATCTTTTTCCTATGATCCCCTACTGGCTGGGAACAGTTCCCTTTGATATCTCATATAGGGTCACTCATAGAAGTTTCTTTTATTCTTTATAAAAGCAATCTCAAGACACTGGTAGATGGTACACCCTTCATTTACTATCAAAGGATCTTAGTATAATGTACTAAAATGACATTGAAAAGAGCTGTCTCTTAGTGGGATGAATTTGTAAATACAATTTGCAGATAGCAAGGTAGGTACCTATAACATGGCGTACAGAAAAAAGATGAAAGAGAAATATTCCAATACTTGAAACCTCTGTTATTCTGCAGGTGGTTCTCTTTTTGCTTCAGGTAGTTCAGTAACACTACAGCATTGTGTTTAGATCACAGAGTGACAGAATGAAACATTCTAAACTGTAATTTATCACAGAAAGTGAGCAGTTTGTGTAAATAGACTAAACAAACAAAAAAACCCCCAAAACAACTACCCACAAAAAAACCCCACAAGCCCCAACAAAAAAAATAAAAAGCCCCACCTTCCCTCAGTTTAAAAAAAAACCAAAAAACCAAACAAAAACAACAACAAAACCGCACCACACAACAAAATCCAAACACCAAGGCTCCATTTGGAGATGTGATTGTGCAAGAAGAAAATAGATTCTTGTCACAAGAATTTACTCATGGGAACGTCTACGTAAACACACTTCCCTGTTTCATTTTCCCTCCTGGACGGATAGCTACCTTCTCTTTTCTATCAATGTTCAGAAAAGGAGCCCCTAATTGTCAATTTTGCATGCACACTTAAATAGTAAGAAAGTCTGTCTTTGAAATTGAACTAGCCTTCCCCTACAAACAAATTCCTTTTTTTAAAGGAAGTTCACATAATCTTTAATGATATTTGCTACATAAATGAGTTGCTCTGAATTTTGCATAGCATATAAACAATCTCGAGACTCAAATAATTTTGCAGGAAATATTTAATATTTTGTTTTAGTCTTTTGATAAGAAAAGGCATATTGCGTAGGTATTGTGCACAGAGCCTCGCTGAATCCACTGTTAAGAGTTTTTTTCAGCTAATATAGGCCCTACAGGGGCAATTTAGCTTAGTCAAAGTCAAGCTGCCTTCTGTCAGTGCTCACATCTTCAACAACAACTCCTGAAATTGAGCATCTTTTGTGTTCTTGATGGTGTTCATGTTGAACAAAGCAACTAAAGTTAGTTTGATTCTCCTAAATTCAGAGTAATCTGCAAAGCACAAGGTAATAATAACATTATTTTATCATATCTATCAAACTGAGCAGACATGATGGCAGCTGTCAGGGTGCCATGTCAGGGTGTCATGTCTCAAGCACATGCATAAACTTACCACAGCAATAAGCTGCAATATTTTGTACCAGGCCTACTTCCTTTGCAGGAGTCTTTCTATGGGAAAATTGTCTTTCTACAAGAATCCTTTGGGAAGAGGAAGGCTGGAAGAATGAGAAAACTAAAAGGTTTGAATTGATTAGAAAGAAGAAGCATTCAAATGGTGGCTTAGAAAGATAAACAGTGAAAAGAGCCCCTAAGATTGAGTTCTCATTTTGAAAGTTATTCATTGGTCATGAAGGGCAGTTCTGTAAAAGTTGTATGCATTGAAAGTTAGTTATCCACAGGACAAAATTTATGTGCACCTAGACAGCATTTGTCTGAAAACAGGTGTCTAGGAAAGCCTGTGGCACAATCAGCTGAAGTTCCTAAATTCCCTGTGAGCTCACAAGAATATATTGTTGACCAAATACATAACTGTATTTCACAGGTTTAGAGCTAAAATGTCCTACCAAAAGAAACTATCATACCTTTATGTTCCTAGTTTCTAGGATGTAAAGACCTGTATGGATTAAAATGAGGCTTGGGCTGAGGAAGGCAATATTTGCCAGACCAGGGAGAGGTGTATAACCGTCACAAAAGAATATTGCATTTCACCAGACACAGGTGGAGTCTTGCAGGTTGGAATGTTCTGGTGTTGAGTAATGTTCTTATTCAAGAAAAATCAGAAGAAAAAACAAACCAAGGCAGAGAGAAAAAAAGGAAACAGTGCTTCTGGTATCCAAAATACTAAATTAGGTCATTAATTTTTTTTTAATCCAATCATTATTCTACAGAACCTGCTAAGAAGAGAAGCCTGGCAACATTCTGAGAAGCAGAAGGAATGTCATACTCTACAGAATGACAGAAGACTAATTTGTCCCATTTTTTGAGGAGTATTAACATAATGTGTGATTGATTTCTTACTTCAGATCTCAAAATATTTTAAAACCTTTTATTTATGGCTTGTTTATTTGTTTGATTTGGGTGGTTTTTTTTGTTTGTTTGTTTTTTTGGGTTGGGTTGGGTTGGGTTGGGTTTGGTTTTTTTTGTGTGAGAATGGCAATTGTGTGCATACAACTAAAAGGAAGAGAGATTCTGTAAATACATATGTAATATTTGCATACATATATTTGCTATATAGTAGCTGTAGTAGCACAGAAAAGTACTCCTCACGATACATATTTTTAAACTGTCCAAATGTTTCAAGTCATTATCTCCTTTTCAAAAAAAAAAAAAAAGGACCCTCTAAAAACCTGTTAACTGACTTCAGGGACCATAACAGAGCTTATAGAGGTATGAGGGCTGCATCTGTGAATGTAAGAGATGATGATTTTTTAAACATTTGTTACATATTGCATAGAATGTATGTAAAAGAAATCTTAGTTCACCTTGGAAAACAACATTTGCCTCCTTTAATGGGTAGGACTACTGTGGCACTACCCCAGACAAGACTGGTTCATACAAATGAAGTACAAATGGAGTCTTTTGTACCTCTGAGATTTCCTTTGTCTCTGAGCAAGTGCAATGATTATTTGGCTTTTCTGCTGGGTAGTTTTATCTCCTGACAAAGGGCCATAATACCTGAAATATCATTAATTGCCATCAGCAGCCTGATCTACCTGCTGGTTGTTCTGATGTTCTTGAGTGACCCAATGCTTGGGTACATGAGCATCTACATGACATACCTTCACAACCAGGTTCTCCACCCAGGCAGGAATATCTTGCCACAATAGCACAGACGGATTTACAATTGATGTTTATAACAGTTTGGGTTTAACATATTCTGGTCAGAACTGTAATTACCTCAACCTTTTGGGCTGCACATGGGGTGCCAAAAATATCTGTCATGGTTTAAGCCCAGCTGGCAACTAAGAACCACACAGTCGCTTGCTCACTCACACCATCGTGGTGGAATGGGCAGGAAAATCAAATGTAAAACCCAAGGAAAAGCAAGCTTTGCACAATACAATTGCTCACCATTCCTGATTGATGCCAGACCCTGTCCCAAAACTGTGATTCGTGTCTCTTACGGGTATCTCCCCCAGTTTGTATACTGGCGATGACGTTCTATGCTGTGGAATATCCCTTTGGCCAGTCTCAGTTGCATGTTCAGGCTGTGCTCCCTAAGAGTTTTTGTGAGTCCCTCCTCACTGACAGAGCATGAGACACAAAAAACCTCCTCAATTTAGGATAAACAGTACTTATCAACAGTTGAAACATCAGTGTGTTATCAACAATATTCTCACTCTGAATCCAAACCATAGCACTGTACCACAAACTGAGAAGAAATGAACCCTATCCCAGACAAAAGCAGGACAAGGTACTAGAAAGTATTTATAGGAAAGGAAGACGTGAAATAGGTGAAAAGCACAAATAGCAATTGATGCATTTCCTTACCTATATTTTTGTTC
This sequence comes from Eulacestoma nigropectus, assembly GCA_013397775.1. Classification (NCBI taxonomy): domain Eukaryota; kingdom Metazoa; phylum Chordata; class Aves; order Passeriformes; genus Eulacestoma; species Eulacestoma nigropectus. The sequence continues at coordinate 12,190 of VZTE01001515.1, forward strand.
TCAGTCAATGCTATACATTCATTGTCTTATCTGTCTTAGTTGAAGGAAGTTTGCAACTGCATTACAGAGGTGAAAAAGTGTCCCTCTAATTAGCTTTTTATTGTAAGCTAATGAATTGTTTGTGGGCTGCTGGTTGGAGAAAGAAAGACAGTCATAAAATAGTATCATTCTTCTCCACCCAGCCCTTCCCAAGGAAAGCACACTTCTCACTGAGTGAGAAGAAGGCACATGCTAGTAGTTAGCTAATCTTGTAACAAAGGTATTGATTAAGGAGGTTATAAGAGAGAAGATGTTGTATTTAATCGCAATCTAGTTAAAAGAATCTTACGTATTCTAGTCAAAAAGGACAGATACCATTGGAAAAGAAATGCAAAAATAATGTGTGGAAGTGAAACAAAGATTTCTAAACCTGCAGACAATGTACATACTAGATGGCAAAGGAGTAAAATTCTGCCCCTGTGTAAGCCTTGGAGACTTATCTCAATTTTCCATATTATATTATACTGTTCTATGTAAGTGCATATTTTATATATAAATGTATATTAATGACAGTCAAAGTGCAATTAAAAATGAAAGTAAAAAATCACTTAGTGACAAAGTGTAATCCAGATCTTGGTCCCTTTTTTTCCATCCAGATAAAAAAGAAGGCTTGCCATACAAAGGAAATATCATCAAAAATATTATTTTGAAGATGTTGGCTTTTTGGTCCTATCCATAAGTTTGAAGAATATTCACTGTGAGACAGACTAGAAAGCACTGGCTACAGAGCATCATTGGAGTTATCAACGGTCCTTGAGAGCTCATACTGTGAAACAAGTGTACTTGTTCCAGCATATCGTATATTACAGGGACAGACATCCAAACGGATGGGATACAGCCTCATCCATTTGGAGACAAGACATATTGTGGTTGTTCTTGAATTTAACCCAACAGCTGCTATTTCTAAAAATACTCCTAGAGGGATGTCATTTGAAGGTCTGGAAAGCGGGACAGAATTAAAACCTGACTGGAGAAGCAATCCACTGCCAAATAACATAGTGCCTGGAGCAATTCGCATAAAACTTCTTTCAAATGTCACTTAAATTGTTGCAGTGTCCCATAAAGATAGAGCCTGACCTATTTTTCTTCTGTTTCAAAACTTGTTCCCTTTGACATTTTGTTGCTGTTGTAATTGCTGCCTCTCTCTCTCTCTCTCTCCTTCCTTCCTCACTCTGGCATTTGTTAGTGTGGCATGTTTATGCTGTGCTTCCACATCTTCGTTTACGCTGCCTGAGAGGGATCTGGCAGTACCTGCCGTGACTCTGAAATGACCAGGAGCAACACTCCCTCTTTGCTGGAGATGGCGGGGTGTATGGATTAAGATGGATGAAAGCTTTCCTTTTCCCAGGGGCAACCACTGCTGCTATCAACAAAATGAGACAGAGGGCTTTGCATTCCACCCTTACCTCCAGACTTGAACATCTTGCAACAGGAATGCTGTTCCCTGGCTTAGCAAGCCCTGAGAATGTTAGCTCAAGGTACACCATACACATGACAGAAGCCCAGCCTGGAGAGGGAAATAGTGACTCTCCTTGATCTTTCCTTGCCTTCAGAAGGCTGTTCCTCATAATATGGTGGGCCCTGAGGAGGGAAAATGTGACGGTCAGCATTTCCACTTCTCTGGGAGGATGTGCTTTACATACTTGATACTGGTGCAGAAGCTGACATTGTCTGGAATAGTTCACTGTGAGCTGCAGAAGACAGAGAGAGGCACCACTGTTCCCTCATTTGCTCTGCCTGGACCATTATAATACAGATAATTAACAACAGAATAACAGAGAGGGTTCAGGCTCACTGTATCTGCAGCACTGTGGCAATGGTCATATTAGTAGAAATGAAGTAAAATTATCATACAAAAACCAAAGAAAGATAAAATAAATCCTCCAAAATGTCTTTTCAGCACTCACTGTCCCATTACAGCCTCTATGATAATAAATTTTCCTGCCAGAAAGAGAAGTAGGGTCTCCATAAACCCTTTTGTGTACCTTCCTTAGCAGTGGAAAGCTAAAACATTCAAATGCTCTCTTCAGTAAATGATTTCCAACCCAAAGTATTCATTCCTACCTCTGGAAACCTCCATCTGAATATATCTCTGACTCACATGTGAGTCAGTTTCATATCCAGGGATCTGTCAAAATGAGTTCTACCTTTCATTACGTATTATCTCATTACCATGGAGAATAATGTGAGACTAATTTTATACACAGGAGAAAGTAGCAAATATTCACCAAGGTAAAATAACCAAAGAGGAATGTCATAGGTGACAGGACAATTAAACTTTCTGTAGAACAAGAAGTTCTCCTTTACTTAGAGCTCTTCATCTGAGAAGCAAACAAATTCAATGTTAAGATTCAGAAAATCACTCCATCCATACTCCTAAATATTAAGATCAATTATGTTTTTGCCCTTCCTTACGCAACAGCTCTGGTTTCTAGTAGAAACTATACGAAGATTTCTGGAAACCATCAACAAAATATTTCACAAGGCTGGAAGCATATTTTTATGTTGTCCAATGGACGGACAGGTAAGAAGTCTTCCCTTGGGGTCCTATCTCTGACAAAAGCTACAGATTCCGCCTTTCAGTGGACTGAGTTGCCCAACACCTTATTTGAGATGAAGAGACTTAAGACAAATCTGGAGTATTTCACAGCGACAAAAAAAGCCACTAATCATTACTGTAAGGCTGAAAATGTTGGTGTCTTTCTTCACCTAGAGCAAAATAATATCCCAAGCAAGGATTTCGAGAACAGTGAAGAACTAATGGAACTTTTTATTTATTATGTAAGATTTCATGATGATTAACAAAGAAAATGTTTAAATTTAGTTACAGAGAACTCACCACCATGAATGGAGAACACCTGCTCGAGTGATTTGCTAAGCCATGAATATACTGGTAATGCAGGACCTTACCATGAAAATCTTGACATATATATGGATGGTATGGAATGCTCAGTGGAGTAGTAAAAATATTGAGAACCTCTTGTGATGATTGAAAGCACTATTGACAGCATTTATAGTATCTTTTCTCTAATGCCTTGTGTGGAGACAGCACTTTTGAACATGTTGAGAGGTAATAATCAAGGCCTGAACCAAGTTTCTATGTTGTAAATATTTCAGAAACAAAACACGACAAAACGAAACCAAACAAAACTTTGTAACTCATCCTCTGGGGACCACATTGGAAACTTGAAAAAGAATAGCAAAGAATGAAAATAAACATCTGTCTTATTCATAAGCCCCAGGTTGAATAGAAGTATTCCTGAGAAATTCTGCTTTTGGTAATAAAACAGAAAAAAAGATCCCAAGCCTGACACTGGAAGAGCCAACAAACCAGATCTGTAGAGGTAATTTTTAAAATACGTAGATAGTATGGACTGAAGATCCCAAATGACTGCTACAGATTTTTGCAAGGCAAAATGGCCAAGATGAATCTCACTGCAGTGATAAGGACAACACGTCAATATTTGCTGGTGTAGAAGGATAGACCTGGCAATTGTTTTTTCAGTACCCACATTACCAAAATGTGTGTTAAGTCATTTTTCAGAGATGTGTTTACCTTCTTACTAACCCACACAAGCAAAGAGCATTAAAAGATAAGTGTACGTTTTGGGTATGTGCGAGAACTGTGGAGGACAGAGTTGAGCCCAAGATTGTAGTTTGCTAGGGCCACTTGCCACTGCATTCCTTCACTTAAAAACAGATTTTTCAGCACAGTCCTGGGAATTTAAACACAATTTCTTTTGAAATTCTGGGGGCATACTATTTTGAAAATCTCATTCTGAAAGATTAAATAGCAACGAGCAGTAAACACTCTGTCTAAGATAAGGTTTGGGCGATACGAAAGACTTCTCTGTAACGATGACACCATATACGTGAACACAGAACACTGAAAAGAAAAATCCTCAGGTGAGCAAATTGACAATGTTGCTGAAACTTGTGTGGATTCTCAGATGCAAATCAAACTTCAAAAACATGAAACAAGACCCAAACTTAAATATTGTGTCAGGCTGATTCTTCCTACAATTCAGACAGAATTATACTGCACGGAACACCTTCAGCTACTGTGTCTAGCCTGAACATGATGAAGCTCAGTGCTCCAGTTTCTCCCCAGAAACAATTTCATGTTCTAATTGACCACAGCTACGCATTTTTTATTTCATCCATGCTCCATTCGTCTATCACTGAATCTTGTGCAATTATTTCTTGTTATTTTTCCCTAAGCTGCTCTAATCAACTCCTCCACCTATTTTACTGCGCAGAAAAAGTATTTTACTGTTCAAACATTAAACATTTTATTGAAATATTAAACAATACTGGTTTTCTCTTGACTTTTAAGCCAGTTTGAAAGCAAGATTTAAACTTGTTTATGGATCTCTGAGAATGAGCCCCTATATAACTGGTATCATAAATCATACCATTTTCCCATCAGCAGCAAACTAACTGTACTATCACCTTCATGTGGGATGGTGTTTTTATTGTTAGGGATAGGATGTGCCACACTCAAAAAAAAGATATTTTGCAGTGCTGAATTACCACTTTCAGAAACTTTGTTTTTATTTTGTCAAACTAAACAGTATTACATACATCTTTCTAATCATAAACAATCATGTGGCTTCACATGACTTCACAATCTCCTTATGATGCAGAGATGATATTGGGAAATATTGGAATATGAATATGAGTGTTCTATTAAATTTTTTATGCAGTATATGAGAATACCTGCTGATAGAATTTTCCCACATTTTTTAAAAGTCATTCGTAAACGTTTAAGTACAGGTTAAAGGCAAAACTTCCTTTCTAAACCCTTTCATATCACAGAAGGAAAGTCTCATTTGAAATGTCAAATGAAAAAAAGATTGCAAAACAGTAGACTTTGAGTTCCCTTGAACTCTGCATGTTGGTGACACGTTTATAGCCACAAAGAAGGGACATCTTTTTTATTATATATATATATACAGTTACATGCTTTTTTTGACATGGCAGAAGTCTTTTTGGTCTCCTTGTCCTGTTCTTAGAAGTTAGAAGTTGAGATCAAAGTCTCAAGACTTCTGCCTCTAATCAGAACAAAAAGTCTCAGATTTAACCTCGTGTGCAAACACTGAAGACACTTAATTCAGGACAGGGCTTCTGGAAGACTTTATTCTGCTCTGGTTAAGGACAATGAAAAGTAGATTTAAAAGGACAAAGCAGTAGATCCCAGGTTAGCTGGCCTGGTGTAGCAGAAAAAGAGTTTGGAGGTATTCTTCACATACTGGGGCCTACACTAATCATATCACATATTATATTATTCACAATCACTAACACTACTTAATCATGTTTAAACTCTGGGATTTGTTAACTCAGAAAACTTTGAAACTGGCTGGCACTCATATGTACATATTAAATCAAAAGATTTAAATGTAATCTAAATTTAACAACTCATGCATGACTTTCAGGATGAGTATTCTTCAGTCCAACAGTCTGGACAGCAAATTGCAAAACCACTCAGAACAATTCCTGCAGCAATAGTGGGAATAATACAAATAACCACATAATTATCTCCTGTTCTTTTGTTAATTACTTGAAAAGTTCTAGACCATAGGTTTGAGTGTTCTGTCCCTAGCTCTAGGGACTCTGCTGCCAGCACCAGGTATTACGGATAGTTGGCTCATTATTTGGACCACTAAGTATTATCATAATGCAAATTAGAGTATAAAAAAACCCCAACCCCCCTAAAACACAAACACACCACCCCAATCCCCCCAACCCAAACATATGTTAAGTTCATTTGGTTTAGAGTTTTCCTATATAATTCAGATATTTCAACAGCTCAAAACTTCTGATTTGAAGCTTGCATAAATCAAGAAATGGTGAACACTGTACTTCTAGTTGGTAATCCAGTATGGCCACAGTCATTAATGAAAGAAAGCCATAAGGAAATGGCAAATCTCAGTATACCAGAATATGCTATGTACTTTAATTGAAATTATTACAACTTTCATCAGCTCTTTAGTTTGGCAAACAGAGGAGAAAGGCGGGGGACTATAAATAATGGATTTCTCGACTATTTCAGCTGGACCAAAAAATTGAAACAAAAAATATTGATTTGTGTCAACACAAAATATTTTGTTGACTCAAGACAAAATGTTTTGTTCAATATCAGGAAATTCTTCCTTTGACCAGACATAATTTTAATTTTCGACTCACTATATGAGATCACCACTTTTGATATCCCAATCACATCATAACAAAAGTAAAAATTAAAAACTCACTTAAAAAGCAGTATCACTGTTTCATTAAAGCAACCTCAGCATGCAAGGATGATTATTTGATGGACACCCATAAATGCTCTGGGCTATCCTGCCCCCGAACTGATATTAGACCTGTTTCTTGCACGGGGCTGTCTGTTGCCTGGAGCTGTCCCCGGTGCCTGTCTGGCTGTCCTGCTCCCTGGATGAGGCAGTGGTCTGGTCCTGGCTGCCAGATCCTGCCCATCACTCCAGAAGCAGACCCTGACACTCTTGGCACCCATCAGCCCCTGGCATTGACATTTTCTGATTCTTCTCTTCCATACTTTAATGCTTTGGAAAAACACATTGTTGATTTCCCTGTGAGTAGGGGGATTGCTGCTTCCTTTTGAAGCAGCTTGGATGATTTACATCTGATAAGATCATAATAATAAAAAAGTTATTTCTAGGCTCAGGCCTAGAAATGATGGAGCTCAGGGTTGTATTCTTAGTGCATCAGTGACTCAAATACTCATGTTTTCCACTTTGTAAATTGTAGATATATCTCATCTAGATATTCACCCCACCTAACAAATTTTATAGAGTTCTATGAAATAATTGCAGAGGGTGCTGAGTAACTTGACTAAAAATTGGAAAGAGGGATCAGCAGTACCAGTGATCCAGAGGGGCATTTTTACTGCAGAAATGACAGAGCTTTGTGAAAAATTCCTTCAAAAATATGTGAATTAGATCTTTTGTCTGAGCACCGTCTTAGTATCTTGATGACTCCCTTTCCCTGTGGATGTCTCTTCCCTTCCCTGCATGCACTTCTTCAGAATATTATCATCAGTGATCACAGCAAAGCCAAGTTCCCTGCCTCTTCCTTGCCACATGCTATTACCACCAGAGCCCTCGGTCCTAAGTCCATTACAGTGACGTCCCATTCACCACAGTCATCCTCACACTTGAGATTTTCTTCTTATTTAACCCTTGAACTCACAGCTAAGGTCCAGTGGTGGGCATTGAAACACTGCATGGGGCACTCGGCAACCTCAGGAGTACCTCTCAGTTCCTCTCCAGTGGCGAAAACGAAAAGTTTACTTCCAAGCTATTTCAAGCAATGTATGATTTGCAAAGACTTACCAGAACAATTGCATTTATCCCAGTGGTGAGAATGACAAAGAGGATATGAAAGTCCATTAGGTTTATCTTTGGACCGGTTTAAAATCTGGACCTTGATATCACATTAAATTACATATATTTTTAAAAAAGGGGGTCATATTTGTGAGTATCAAAAGCAGATTTCAACACATTCCACAGAGTACCTGAAGAAAGTATGTAAGAAAAAGTGATGCCTCTAGTAAGCTTCACCCAAACCCAAATGAAACTAGGAATAAAATATCTCTTTCCTGAGAAATTAGACGAAAAACATTGTATCCAGAGGCACTCTTAATTGGATATTACATGCTTTTTGGAATCCTTTGGAAACTAATGTGTAGAAATGTCTAGATAGCCTTATTGTGACCCGAAAAGGCACAGTTCTCTACAGCACATCCCTTAACAAAGAAGCTATTGCCAATCAGACATTTAATGTTTCTGTGGGTGTCATATTAATATTTACAATATTTGTTGGTCTTTACTCCAAGAAGTTTCTGACTACAAGATATCCCTTCTTCAGAGTAGGTTTCCTTGTCATATTTTTGACTATTTTGATACACTTCTGTGCTACTGAGAAAAAGTGTCCAGAAACACATGAGAAGACTATGACCTATATGTATATCTAGTAGCAAACAAATGGATATTCTTCTCAGGATAACACCATTTGGGCTATAGTTGTCAGTTTTGCCCAGTCTAACAATTTCATTACTGAAAAGCCTGCAATGTTCGGAGATATTTCTTTAAGTTTTCAAATAAGCCTATCTGTACTTGACAAAAATGAGAGAAATTTCTGCATGCTAATTTTATATTTGATCCCTGAGACAGGAAGATACAGCCAGAGATCAAATGCTGGAGTATGATTCCACCCGACTTAATTTATTGCATTTGTATTGCCAATAGTGCATTGCTTCTCTTCAGATATGTACTGAAAAGCACGTTTGCTAAACATATTTTGTATTTTTATACTTATGTGTGTAAACACTTTTTTCCCCTCTTGATTAGAGGAACCACATTTCCTTTCCTGGCACCATGTGAGCACATTGGGAAGAATTTATTAGGAGGGATTGGGAAGGATTTATTTGTTGAATATTTTAGAGTCAAACTGCAGTTTTTTAACTGAATTCCCTACACTCATAGTCTAGTCACTCTTCTGGGTTGTTTTACCTCTGTTTACTTTAGCAGCAAATGGATAGGACCTAAAGCATTGTTGATGCTGGACGCCTGCAGAAAACTAGAGTATATTAATTTAACAAATTAAAAAAAAATAAACAAAACCCAAGCAACCAAAACCCCAAAGAATAATATAATAACTTCAAAAGACCTATGATACAACTACATATAAGCTATGATAACAGATACACAGTCTGTTATAGACAGTTAAATTGCCTTCACAAAAAAAAAAGTTTTTATATCATTAATTCCAGAAATAGAACACACCAGACTTAGGAAATATTTTGTAGATAGCTCACAACAGCTGAGACCCCGATGCACAGCTGTGCCATCAAACTCTGTCTGCTGCTGTGAGCTCAGGCTCAGCTGATTGCCATGCAGCACCAGGTGACTCCAGGGAAAGCTATGGGAGACCTGAAGGTGAGTGAAATAACACTCGACAGCTCTGAAAATCAAGAGTTTTCTGCTCCTTTTATCAGTCAATTGTTAAAAAGACACAAGATTTTCCACTATAACAGACTTAATTTGCCTTCACAGAAAACAGCTGTATTCAATGCTCTCTAATTTTAAATTTTAGCCAATACTGGAAAATGAATTGCTAACTAATTGCATTGGTGAATAATACTAAGAAAACCAAAAAAAAGAGTAGTTCCCAAAGTCTTTTCGTAGGACACATAGCCATGCAGGTGTTGAAGGGTCCTAAAGTTGCATATATAAATTTTGGTTATGTTGTAATACTCTAACATGTGACTCCATTTGCCTCCAAAGTCCTTTATAAGAAGAAAAATTCACTGAAAAGAGGCAGACCTCCTTACTCAGAAACTCAGGATCATTGTAGGACCCTTCCAATCTAAAATTATTCTATTCTATAAATAATTGCACAAACAGTGTGAGAATCTGATTGCCATTGAGTTTTCCATAGGATACAATAACCAGCATGTCAGTATGTACTTAGGGAGACCCCCTCTCTTCTCATGTTCTCATACAGTTATTTTATTCCTTCCAACTTGACCATAAGTGCCTGAAAATTATAATCACATGGTTTATCAGTCGCATGTTATCATGGGTTTACTGTCATTCTTAATAGACAACAGAGATTTTGTCAGTCCTGCTTGACTTTGTTGATTATTCTTGTTATTAACTCCTCCATTTATTGGCAAAGAGTCAATCTGCAGGAGGTGGGAATGTGTGGGTGTGGGTATTAGTAGTAAACAGGGGCAGACCTGAAAATTAGTCATGTCACATAATCACTGAAAAAGCTCAGATTAAGACAATCAAGGAAATTAATGGTCTGTGGGTAATTGGCTTCCACTAGAGCTTTACTTGACCTACAAAAAGATTTGAGATTGGATGCCAAATTGTAGTGTTTTTGTTGCTGAATAGGACATATGCTTCTTCACCAGAACTGCTGTCTACAGTCTACGTATTTTCTATTTGTTTTGTGTTCAAGTGGTTGCCTGTTTTCCCTCTTTTTTATTTTTTTTTTTACAATGTATGCATATGATTTAGTACTTCACTAAAACCCCCCATAGCTGCTGTCATTTACATTGTCTGCTGCTGGGTACAGTGCACGTTCTTGCCATACAGACCATGCCCTTTTTTTCTCCCTTACCACAACAGGATGGATAAAAATCAGCAGTCTCTCTCATTTTAGTTTAGAGCATCTGACAGATGCAATCTGCACTGAAATGCTGCAGCGTTAGCCATGCCTGAGTCAGGGCCACCCACCTTATAGCGAGATATGCTCACATTCGAACATAAGACCACAGCCTAGAGTTTTCACCTTTCTCATACTTGAAAGGAGCCTAAAGCAAATATCAAAGACAGAGACACTAAATGCTGTATCTGCTTCAGGTGGGCAAACGTAGGTGTAAAGCCAGATGCATATTTCAAAAAAATGATATGAGTGTGGCAGATCACTTCTCCTTTCAGATCAGAGAACTAGTAAGAGACTTTCTTGACTCGTGTTACACTGTGCTTTGTGCTTGGATGGTTCAGTGGTGCATATTTTGGCTTGTCTCAGCTTTTATTATTACATTACTCTCCACAGGGCCAAGAGACTACTGAGATTTTTTTTTTTTAAAATGCATACATCAGCTTTTGCAATAAAACAGCAAGGGTGAAAGTCTGACTCCAATGAAAGTGGTGGCTGTCTTCCAGATGATTTCTGCACGGCCAGGTTTGAAGTGTTACCCAGACTCAGAGGCTGGTCCCTGGGCAAATCCATGCACCTACAAGAGGAAACATCTTTGACACAGTATCTGCCATAGGGGTACTACATTGCAAATTTTATCTCCTACCCTACAAAAACCAGGAAAATGGCTAATTTGAATGCTCAGATACACAGACCCTAACTGACTGTGGGTGGTAAAGACTGTAAGAAGTCCAGAAGAGACAGAACAGTCCTCCACTGCAGAAATGTCAGACTTAGAAGGGTTTCAACCAACACTTGTCAACTGACAGAAAGAAGGAAACAAGATTATTATAGGCTATTGATATGGATGCCATAAGAAAGAAAAATCTTATGAAATATTTTGTAAGATTCTGGGGATGTATAAAACTTAATGTTCCACATTTTAAGGGTAGTGTGAGAAGGTACAGAGCAATTAGGGGAGTCTTGGAAGAAAGATTAAAGTTCAAGGAAGAAAAGAATAGGGATGGAACAGGCAGGACCATCATTGAGACAACAGAAAAGGGAGGTAAAAAAGAACAGATCGCTCAAGGCCTTCACTTGATCACCACAGTTCTTATTATCTTATTAACTTTTTTTTTGTATTATTTTGTGTGTGCATTTCCAGTATATGTGTATGTGCACACATGACCAACTAGTGAACTTGGAACTGGAGTAGCTTGTGAGTAGGGCTGAGAAATGGTTATGAGGTAAATGCGGTTTTAGGGGCAAACTGCCACAGAAACCAGGAACCCGGAACCCGGGCAGTGGTGATACCACAGGTCTGAGAGCCAGCTGCTGAAGACAACCATGTGAACTTGTAACTATGTGTATCCCTGAGATCCAGTGAATTTTGGGTCTTATTTGCTGGTAAGAACAAGGTCAGGCCATGGTTGCATGAGAACTGTTTGTGTGGGTGCCTGCAAAGGCACTGTTCTCCTGTCTGTGTTGATCTGTGACCATCTGTAGGGAGTGAACCTCTACTGGGCATTTGCACCAAGCTTCACCACTGGCTGGAAGTGAGAATGGGGAGAGTAGTAGCATCAGATCCAGGTGACTGAGAAGAGAGCAATTTCTATGTTGGCATGTCACTGGAGTTTAGAAAGAACTAGATCTATAGCTGCCCTTGAACTGTCCTAAATGGATAGCCCTGCAGAATTTGGGAAGTTGTCCCAAGGGACACAATGGTATGTACGTTACCAAGCACCACACAAGTCTTCTGAGAAGTGTTTGATCATCAATCATCTAAGTATTTGAGATCTAGAACCTAGTAATTCTTGATGGATTTGAATATTTTCCTTTTTCACAGCAGATAGGATGAATGAATGTGATAAATATTCCACTGAATAAAGGGTTTCTAAATCCTTTTCTCTGGTGTTAGTCTTTCAGGGATAGGAGACCAACAGACTTAGACCTGAGGAACATAAGAAGACACATAGCCATGCTAGTTTGGACCAATTTAATAGCCTGGAAGAGAACTAAACATTGACCTATGTTCATATTTTAAACCCCATCTTCCTCATGGAATACACTACGAGTCATCATAAGCTCAGTCCACTGTAACCAGTGTAACATTTTCACATTTTGTTGGCAGGAATAATAGTTCTTTCTGCATTGCAAAGCTCTTCCTTTGGTTTCCTCTGTTCCATGCCATTAGGTGTTTTTCTCCTCTAGCAGCATGTTCTCTATCTCATAATGGAAGATGGCCTACAGAATTTTGATTTTCAGTAGTGTGAAGAAAATGAGAAAAAGAATCTTTACCAGAGTCCTATCCCTTTGCTTGGAGAATGCTTCTTAGTTTCATAGATAAAAAATTTGTCTATGAAATGTATATTCATGCTGGGGAATTCTGTACATGTGATCTGGCTCACTGGGTGAGTAATTGAATGTCCATCTTTTCTTTCGAAAGCTGACTAACAGAACAGAAGCCCTCACAGTTGCTCACATTATGCTCTGTAAATAGCTCAGAAACTTTGTGTCTGTAAAAAGCTGAATATAGTCAACGAGACAATAGTCTCCTCTAAGTTCTGTCTTTTTTGACTTCCCTTTCTACCCTCTCAGCTAGCTCCTGATGCCAACTGCTGAAATAAAAGGTGTCCCAGTTTCTTGCATATGTTCTCTATTATAAAAATACAGCATTTCCTTTTCTTGTGCCTTTTTATCTTAGGCATGAGATGCTAATTTAGTCCAAGGCATTAACTGAATTTCCAGCCTTTACTTCTGTGAGGCATCTCACACAGGCTTTAATGTTCTTACAAAAAATTACAAGTGTACAATCCATTCACTTTTTAATAGCATGGACTTTTTTATTTTTCTAAATTTTTCCCAGGCCTGCAATGCATGTAGGGCGTCTTAAACTCTCACACGTGGTAGCTGTACAGCCTAGCTACTCAAGAACTGAACCAACTCTAAACTTAGCAACACATTCACTTCTTTTAGGTACTCCATCCTGATACCCTTTATTATTATATTCTCTATTATATCTGATAATAATTATGACCTTTAAGCACTGAGACATATCCTGTGCTGATTTTGCAATATCATATGGTCACCAAGAACAGACGCAATGAGGTTACATCTCAAAGACTTGTCACTTCTACTTCTTTTCACACCTTTCCTGATTTTATCACATCCACAATAAAATGGTCTAACAAATCAACTTTGCTTTGTGATCACTCTGTTTCATATTTGCTAGAACAAGCTTCATCTCGCCTGCTGCTTATTGTTTTTTTGGACATTTCTTTGAGACATTTCCTCAGGGTCACCATTTACATGTTACCATGAATTTCATGTTTTGCTTCGGATTTCTATTTCTGTATGGATTGGAGACCATTTAGCTTCGGTTTTGCCTTGACTTAACTTGTTGACATGCTCTTCCCTCTTTGTCTCAGCTTTTAATGGTTTCTGTCCAGTCTTGTCCCACCCTCCACAATCCATTCCCACTCCACAGATAATAGGATTTTTTCAGCACTTGTTTTAGAAAAGAGATCAAGGTACTGGCCTCTTTCTTTCCCTGCCTTCCCTTGCCTCTCTCTCTTCCTCCATCCGTCCCTCTCTCCTATATTTTAGGAGGAAACAAATTTTCTATGCTAAAAAAAGAGAAAAAATTTAAAAATAAAGGCTTGTGACTTCACAAAAAGGAGCCACATAAAATAGAGATATGGAGATGCAGGGAGCAATGGGGAACAGAACATGCTCTGGGAAAAAGTGATATCTGTTTTCCTTCAGAAGCAAGCAGATGGGCAATGCAGAGGCCCAGTAGGACTAGCCATGAATTCATCAGTGTTTTGCTTTAAAGGGAAATGTACAGAACATGCATGTGCTTCTTTGTTTCTACTGGACTTAACACAAATGCACAGGGGGAAAATTTTGAGAGAGGATGCAACCAAAATGAGGTTATTGTTAAAGGCAAATCTGGGAGAGGACTGTTTCAATGTTGAAAAACATTTCCTTGCCCTGTGCTTGTTCAGGGTTTACCCTGATGTTGCCTGGGAACTCCCAGAGCCAACACTGATGAGCTGTGGAAGGGCGGCAAGGGTCTTGGAATTGTGTCCTGACTGAAAAAGTAGAGAAGTACTCTTCAGTTTGCCCTTCCTCTGGATGTCATACCAGCTGTTCATATTATCATGCTTATTTAAGTCTCAGGTGATAGAATGGAAACTTTAGTAACACCATATAATTTCACCCTTTGCAGTACTGTGCCCATGGATGGTGACAGGTTCACTGCTACTACACTGCACAGACAAAATGATAACGTCTTCCAGAGTCCAGTGTAGCAGTGAGGTTAATGATTTTTACCAAAGTAATTTGCAGAAATTTGCATGATACATCGTAAATTTATGATTTGCATGATAAACAGTAAAAAACCAACTGAATTTTCAGGTTACTCCAGAAAAGTAGCAATAAAACACTCATTTAATCAGATCTGTTCAAGGTATGACACAGATAGTAAAGGATTATTGGTTTGGAATTAAAATATGACTATTAGCCTTTTTTTAAACAATTTATCTTATCTAAGTTTATATATGTCTCAGTTTGAGACAAATTGGGAGGAAACGCCTGAAATGAACATGTCCTCTAATAGAAGGCAGGTTTAAGCAGCCCCTCCCTCACCCAGGTTAGGAAAGAATTTCCTTGAAGGAAAGTGAAAAAAAAGCTGTTTATTTAACAAGCAGGGTGCACGCAGGTACGAGAGAATAAATAATGTTAAATAATAAAACTTCTCGTTGTGGAGAAGACCTGGTAGATTCAGAGTCCTGTCTGTAGGTGTGGCTCTGCTCTCTCTGGAGCTGGAGTGTGGTGTGGGCCCCTCTGGGCCATGGTGTGGGGCTTTCCGTTGATGGTGTTCTGGACTGGAGCAAAGCTGAACAGTTCCAGGAGAAGAAACTACAGTCCCAGGAAAAACTTCTTGCCTCAGCTAACGAACAAGAAGCTAGCTAAAAGCAAGGAATTTTTAACTCTCAGTTTCTCTCCTGAGAAAAAGAGCCGGGAGCTGGGGAAAAGTAGGAAGGTGCTTCCTCGGCTCTGCAGCAGCAGTGAGAATGCAGGGCAGCATGCGTGTCCTTGAGCACAAACCATGCTGAAGAATCCCTCGGCTTTTTCACTGCCTCCTTTCTCTCAGACCCAGCTTAAAGACACAGAAAGGCACAGGATTCATGTCTGGGCAATAAGAAGGCGACACGGGATACAGCATCGTAAAGACACCCCAACACAATATAATTTCAGTGTCAGCTACCCTTCTGGTTGAATGGAGAAAACCCCAATGTTATTCATACATCAAGTAGTTGCTGGGATAGGAGATAAATTTACCCAGATGGTATTCAGCCCATGTCCTAACCCACGCAATTTATTAAAGTCCAGACATTTGTTCTTTTTCCTATTTCTCTTACTGCTTTGCCCAAGTTAACAGCACTGCATGAGAACCTAAGTTGGAAAATTGCAATTGGCAGGGGAAGGACTTGCACATCTCACTTTTGGAAAAGGAATGTCCAAATCCTATACTTTTTCTCAATAAACTCTCCTTACAGGCAAAAAATTTGTACAGAACTTTAAGTCCTTGAAAAGAAAGTTTACAAAAATAGCATCTTCAGAATAGCATTTATAGTTCAGTAAGATACTTCCATTACTTTTTTTTGTGATTACTGGCAAACCCAAAACAATAAAAATACAATTTTTTTTTGTATTTACCGTTGCCATTAATGCTATGATGCCCTGAGATTGGTTTTAAAAAAAGAATTATCTGTAAGTTCTTCTTGGTAGATTGTTTAGTTTAAATATAATTTCTGAAAGCCCACTTCTGACAGAAAAAATCTTTGCATGAGTCTGGCAAATATTATGTATTAGATAAAACTTAAGAAGAGAAAAGGGAGCATTGATTCTTAGTTCTACTTGAAACTAGGTGTCATTCCTTATAGTAAAAAGACAATTTATATTTATTGAATTTGAGTTATACTTACGATATATTCAGGTAGTGCTATTCTTGTTTTATACCTGAAATTACATTGAAAACTTTGTAGACTGGCACAAAGTAACAATTTATCCTGACAGATCTGACCTTATCAAGACTGTAAGAATCATACTTTTCATTTGAATGTTCTACAGAACAGAAGATTTGCTATTGTGGGTTGCAGAGTCCATTTATTAACTGAAAGCTTTCCTGACAGATATATGAGATTTTAGAACAGTTAAAAAAAAAAAAAAAAAAATTAGCAAAACTGCCATTTGAATACTGAATTTGGAAAGTTTAATTGCAAGGTAGCCCATATGAATATGTATCAGGGGTATGCAATTACACAGTATAACTCCAGCTTCCGCACAGTTAAACAGTGTCCTAATTTTGATCTTTTATGCGTGGTATATTCTGAGCACAGATATGACGTGCATTCTAAAAATCGATTTTAAATGTATTCTTTTTTAGAATTTCCACCTCAGCAATAGTTTACTTACAACAGATTAAGGGAACTGTGTAAGTGAAATAATGCCTGAATTCAGTGATTTTCCTTGCTTTTGCCCTGCTCCAGAATGAACAACTTCAGGAAAGTGTGTGTCTCGAAAGTCTATCACTATCTAATCAGAGTTGTACTCCTGGGAAGTTCTCATAATCAAAAGAACTAACGGTGACTGTGCCTTTCGTTTTGGTCTTGTGACCCCTTACCACTCCTCATGAGATGTAGCCCTGCTAAGAAGAGGTATCCAGGAGAACTGGCCGATGCTCAAGAAACACCTACTCTAAGCTCAAAAGTGATCTGTCTCAGCGAGCAGAAAATGAAGTAAATGTAGCAGGAATAGGTTCTGACTAGCTCAAATATAAAACCAGAGTGTATACAAGGTGACAGCAGGGCAGGTGACCCACGACGAGTATGGAGACATTGATTGTGCTGGAACAGGTTTAGAAAAGCCAAGGCCTACCTGGAGTTGAATCTGGCAAGGGATGTCAAAGGCAACAAGGATAATTTCTACAAAGAGTAGAAGGATGACTGTTGTGGTGTGTTCAGTGCGCCAACACCCAGCAAGCCACACACCCAGGCGAATTATGTAGATCTGTCCCCTACCTTCCCTCGTTTATGGTTAAGCTCTAAAAAGTTCTTTGTCCCTCGATATCCCACTGGCTCCCAGTTATCCTTCCCCAACTACCCTGTACCTCACTGGTTCATTGTACGTTTCCCCACCTATGTACAAACCCTTTGCCCCGTATTGATTGGTCCTCTGCAGTTTACTCCTCCCGTTTTGTAGGGGTGTAAAGCCCCATGTCAAGTCCTCGTTTCTCGCTCTTTGCCTTGCTCCTGCCCTTGCTCCTGGAGCCTCGCACCCCAATAAACCCATTCTGTTCACCCTGCAAGGAGCCCCTCCTGATCTCTTAGTCTCCTCCTGTGCCTTTAACATCGGTGGGCTTGGCGAGCCCTTTTGCGGACCTCGCCACCGCTCCCGCTTCATGAACAGCTCCATGAGCTTCTCCCGTGCGGAGAGAAGGGCCGGCCGCCAACCACCGGAGCCAGCCACAGAGGTGGTTGTTAGGCGTGCCATGTCAGATGACTCAGTAACATGGGGCACCACTGTTGAATGGGCAAGAATTGTGGTGAGAATGTACATGGAAAAGTCCAGTGTGCTCATCATCTGTTTACCTCCAGGCTTTACCAGTAAAACCTGTACCAGCAATACCAGTCTTCAGCAATCCCAGGTCCTGAGACTGCTCAGAAAGACTATATCAAGGAAGAGCTCCCCTTAGTAGGGAAGAACCAGGTTAGGGAGCACTTAAACAAACTGGACATGTGTAAGTCCACGGACCTGGAGAGCTGCACCCAGAAGTGCTGAAGTAGCTGGCTTAAGGCTCTGTGAGGCTGCTATTGATTATTTCTGAAAGGCCATAGTGACTGAGAGAGGTTCTTGAATACAGGGAGAAGGCAGTTTTATCTTCAACCAAGAAGAGCACAAAAGGAGTATGTGGGGATCTACAAGTCAGTCAGCCTCACCTCAGTTCCCAGGCATGGAGAAGAGAAGATTTAGAGGGATCTTACGCATAGCTATACAATGCAGGGGAGCAAAGATAACAGAGCCAAAAACTCTTCTGTGATATTCAGTGGAAGGATGAAAGACAATGAGCATATGCTGAAATACAGATAATTCCACTTAAGCACAACCTCCTCTTTTTTTACTGTGAGACTGGCCAAGCAGTGGAGTGGGTTGCAGAGAGGTGGTGTAGTCTCCATCCCAGGAGGTATTAAAATACCAACAGGACGTGGTCTTGGACAATCTGTTCTAGCTGGCCCTGCTCTGAACAGGTTTAAGTAGATAGTATCCAGAGCTGCCTGGTAACCTTAACAATTCTGTGATTGTGTGGCTTTGCTAAGCTTGCTTTTGGTGGAAGTCTGAAGATTACCATAACTGCTGTAGGAATTTCTGGGATAGAGACTTCCTGAGTTATGGGGAAGCAGAGTGACACAAGTCAAAATGCTGCTTCTATGAAGTCTACATCTTCCTGCCTCTCAAACCTTACAGGAATTTAGTCACCATTCATAAATGAGGCTAGAAGATCTGAAGTTTCACCCCTCCTACCTATAAAGACACATTTTGCTCCTGGCTAAAAGGAGAGCATATGAAAAACGGCCCTAACCAAGCAAACAAAGAAACTAGCAAATAACCTTTTGCCTTTCTTACAAAATATGTGTGTTTGAAACAAAGAAGTTTTTAAGTCACAGTTTTTTAGTACTATAAATATTTTTCTTTGAAGTACCGACTTAAAAAAACTGACTTATGGATTATTTTTGTTGCCAAAGGTAATGGCTTTTTTTTCTCCTCTGTCAAAACTGTTTTTTCATGCAATAGGCAAGAAAAAGACTTCATAGCAAATAATTTTTCTAATGCTATAATTGTTAGTTGTGTTTGTGGGGTTTTTTGGTTTGGTTTGGTTTGGTTTTCTAGTGCTCTTATTGCTACTTCTGGGGTTTTTCCCCCCTTCTTTTTGTTGCCACTGGCATTGGCCTGCAGAGAGAAAGACAAATATAGTACAGAAATTTTAGGACTTTGTAGTTTATTTATGTAGTCCTACCTTTATTTGCAAACAGCAGCAGATAGATAATAAAGATAGTAATGTGCATGGGGTTGTTTTTTCTCAAATATGACTTCTCCACTCACCCACCTGATAGTTCTGATTAATAGGTGAAAGAAAGATGTAAACTGCATCACAGTTACAACTGATGCAGGAAATAGTATGCTGTAATACATTTATCATTAACTCTTTCCCAGTTATTTAATTGAGTCTAGTTTGGGGAAAAAAAAAATTAAAGATAACAAGATTTAATCTTGACAGTAAGGGTCTAGTCATCCTTTCTGTATTTACTTTTTCCCCAAAGAAAGTCAAAGCACAAAACCAAGTTTGGTAAGCATTTCTACTTTCTGTCCTCTCTTGTAGATCCATCACTCAGTCCTTGGCAAAAGCTGGTACAGCCCAGCTGAGAAATGTTTGGGTCAATTATCAATGAAGATTCCCCCATGTGAAGCCTCTTGTGTATGATCTTCCCACTCTTCACCCATGTAGTGTTACCTGCAACCACTGGGACTAGGAAAAAAGTTGCTACACCAGCCACGAAAGAAAAAGCAAAACTAGGTAATATAACCACTCCCAAATTCCTTATTGTCATATGCTGCTAATCTCTCTTCTAAACCAAAGTTTAGTGTCTCTGATTTTTGCTGACAAGTTCCCCTTCCTCCACCTGCATACCACAAACACCCTGTCACTTACCAGCAAGTGAACCTGTCTGGGTTCCAATCATCAGCGGTGTTGGCATGTTTTAGACTAGCTGTGCCATACACTGCTGCCAGACTTCAATATCTACAGCTCCGAAAAATGAATCTGCTCAGAGTTAATAAAATGTATGTTGAAGCTACAGCTTCTATTTTATTTGCTGGTGATCATTCCCTCACTTGTGAGCAAGAGAGAGGAATTTTTATGGTTGTATTTGTATGCAAATGCCTGTGACTGAGGAAGAAAGTTATTAATCCCTGTTTAGATAAAACACGCCTAAGTTCCTGAAAGCATAGTAATTATAGCAGTGCTAGCAAAGTTATTCTTCCTTTCGGAGACTAAGTACTATTGGATTTTTGCATTTAGGTGTACTCACAAGGTAAATAATAAAATTTTCCTTATGTAGAGTTGTTTGCCTGCTGGGAGGAATTAAGCTTTTCCTGCTGTTAAACCTCTGGACGTGTCATTGGCAAAGTCTGTCTGATGATCTCAACAAAATTAATTCACCAGGCTACACAATCTAAGCTTTTACAGTTACCGAAAATTGACATTAGGGGTAGTGTCCTCACTTGGATTGCATATCATTCCCCTAGCTGCGTGTTTACAACTTAAATTTATGCTTGGAATCACCTGGGCTACACCAGCTCATTAATGAAGAGGTCTGGTTTTCTGGAGCTGGCTTTCAAAATGTTTGATTTCTTTCATCTCTCAGTTTCATGATCTCATTTCTCCTGGATGGAAGGAGAGGAGATTTTAGCATTTTATTTCAAGGTCAAAGCAGATTTCTGTGACACACAGTGCAGTAGAGGGACCAACACATATCCTCTGCATTTCCTAGGGGAACAGGGCTGAGATAAGAAAACTTGCTACCAAAAAAAGCCCTGCAGAGAAAAACAAACTAAGACTGTGCCAGCACTGAGGTTACTCTTCAATCCCATGTCTCCCCAAATCATAGGCAATACCTGAATTATGCATAAACAACATAATGCACACACAAGAGATCCTGAGTAGAAGTAGCAATACACTTACAAATTGCCCAGTGACAAATTCACTTCTGGAAAGTAATAACATGGGTTTTTGACTTGTCAGCTGGCAGATGCTGAAGGTGCCTATTATTGAGTGATGCAGAAAGCCTGCTGAGCGATCAGAAATTGAATTCACTTCCTTAACCACAGTAGTTGTTCTTTTATTTGACACTTCAGTACAATTCATGCAACACAGACTTTGCTCTCTTTATAAAAATGCCATCTTTTAGTATTAAAAAACGACGACAACAACAACAAAACCAAGAAAAGATGACTGTAAAACTCCATAATAGAGAGAAATTTTTTTATATTATAAATCTGGTGAACTGTTTCCATGAAAGAATATTGAACCCATAATTAAATTATTATCCTGATGCTCAGGATACTCATGTTTGCTAGTTTCCAATAAAATACTGTCTATCTGATATATGCTTTTTTGTTTTTCTGCTATTGAAGCAGTAACACTTCAGTGACAATGGATGGTAGTATAAAGGTCCATGTACTAGAGATCCTTAACTGACACAGATGCAACAATGATGGGAGTTACATATCCCAGATATATGACTTTTAATTGGTCTGTATTACTGACCACTGTAGCACACAAATTTGAATAAATTATTTTATACTTTGTCTAATAATTATGAGGAGGATGTCTACACACACAACTATACTATCTTTGGGTGCGCATGTACTAAAGGAAGCAAAGAGAAATATAAAATATTATGATAACTTTGGAAGATATAATGAGTAAGCTATGATCTTTGCAAACAATAAGACTGTGCAGTTTTCAAATGGTGTATGTTTTTCCTATTTATCAAGGGATTATCACACTAGAGAAAGACAGTTAGATAGCCACACTGAAAAAAAGCATAGTGAAGGATATAGGGATGGCCTAAAATTATGGCATATTACCCCATGTCTTAGGTTACAATGTAAGATGTAACCAAAAGTATGTATTCTATCGCCACCTCTTAAAACCAGGTGGGGCAGTGTTCTTTATCTCTTCCATGACACATCCCTGACAACTCCCTCTGGAGAGATATTTTTCTGTTAATGGGCCATCCAGCCTCACTGCATGACTCATAAAATTACAACATCTCATTGTGAGATGCTCTGCCCAGGGGGAGGAACCAAGCATTCCTACTCGGATATAATCTGAGGTTTGGAACACCACAGTCACCCTGTACCTACTGGATTCCCAGAGGACAAGAGCTACATAACCCCCACTGGACCTTCAGAGGAAGACCAGACCCTTCTACAGGATCACCGCTTCAACAGAACCCCATCTGTCACTTCAGGAGGACTGCAGCCACCACCCTGCCTGGCAGGGTGTCAGGTTGTATCCTGACTCTGTCCGTTTGAGCCAATGTTTCTGTATTATTGCCTTTGTCTTAATTTTCCTATTAAATTTTGATTCTGACTTGGAATCTCCCACTGGTTTGCTTTCAAACTAGTACACCTCAGTGTCTACTAGAAACTATTTTTAGCACTTTAAGAAATAGCTGGGAATAGAAAAATTCAGTAATCTAATTTCTACCCTTCTATTCTTATAAAAAAGCATATAAACTCCTCCCATAATACACTGACAGATAGGAAGTATGCATCATTTAGTAAATATCTGTGACAAAGGAAATATATTTACTATACCATATTTTGTTGATTCAAGGGCTTCATAAAGAACTCTTCACTCTTTAAAATTATGATAACTGTGTGGCTAGAAATAATATTTCTACAAGCTCAAAATATCTCAGATGAAAATTTAACTAGGTCAACGGTAAAACTGCAACAAAAATCTCTTTCCCTTTTCACTGTGCTTTTGCAGGACAAGTTCTTGTTAGCAGACTCATTTCCACATAATGGTATGATTTTCTGGATTACAACAGACACTGCCCACTTGTGAAGCTCCTTCCATCCTGTCTCAGGCACAGCCAGTTGCTCTTTGAACTTCAGCAGCCATCCCTCGTCTTCTCTGTCTGTTATAGATGCCAATAATTATGCCTTCCTCTCTCACTCCAATTTTTACCTCTGAGAAGGCTTAGTGGAAGGACTGTTCAGTTTTGCAAAACACAGTAAATCTGACCTCCTCTTCCTGAAGTGAAAAAGCAGAAAGAGAATAGACAAGAAAATATAGAAAAGATCCTGTTTGTCACAGGCTGCTAGCTACATACAAAACTGGTCTTGTGATCGTGTTTCCCTCAAAGCTGACTTTCCATGTCAGGCATCAAGGAGAGCCACAGAGCACTTGTGATGATGTTCTTAAGGCAGTAGGTAGGAGCCAAAATAGTGAACTAAATTTCCTACAAAATTTTAAGAGAAGTGAGACCAAAAGGGGGTAGAAAATATGTCTTCAATAAATGAGCTTACATTTGTGGGCAGAAAACACATAACTTACTGTATTTCAGCAAAAGTTGAATTCCTGTGTTGAATTCCTCAAGAATTTGAGACTGGTTATTAGCCTCTTCTGGAGTTCATTTGGTCCAGGATTTTACTGTTGCTACTTTCCCAAAGAAAGCTGAATAAAATAATTAAATACAAATATTCTAATTATTCCTAATAAAGAAATGAAACAGGACACTGCATACAAATATGAATAAAACTTGTCATGGAGGCAGTGAGAAAAGCAAAATTACATAATTTATGTAGTTTTTAAGTACTGTGTGATGTAATGCTGAAACAAATATATTAGTCCAAATGTGAAATAGCAAAAGCAATGAAAACATGAAAACACTGAAAACATGGGTGCTAATCTTTATGATTTTCCAACTGAAACACACAGGACAGGAAAAGGATCCTACCCCAAAATTAGTGAAGGACTTGTTTATAAATAACTTCGTGAATAAAATTTCACCTCTGTTTGAATCCAAACTTCTCCATTTTAGATTATTAGCATGAGATGGACA
Organism: Eulacestoma nigropectus; assembly: GCA_013397775.1. NCBI lineage: Eukaryota > Metazoa > Chordata > Aves > Passeriformes > Eulacestoma > Eulacestoma nigropectus. Next base: position 36,099 of record VZTE01001515.1, read on the forward strand.
CGAAGAACAAGTAAATTTACATCATCTACTTTTAAGATACAGCAAACCAAATCACTGCCAGAATAAACTTTTAGAGGCCAACAGTAATTGACCAACACAGCACAGGTCTCTCTCCTAGTGGTCTGAGGACCAGCTCCTCTCTCAGACCTAGGGGCTTATTTAGCACTGAAATTTCCAAAATGCCTTAGACTTTGGATCATTCTTTCAGCTTCTGGTTCTTAATTTGTATTTGTCTGGACATCAGCTTCTTTCTCAGTTTGCTGAATATTTGCCTCATCCCTCAGTCCAGATTTGGCCCACTACTGAGGACTCTGAAGCTATACCTCTGCTACCTGGCTTCTGATCAAACTGTCATCTTTCTTTGTAGGAGAACAACTTGATTTAGATAGATTTTTCCAAACCAAGGTCCTGACAGTTGCTAGGAACCACAAAAATCATAGCTATAAGGTTAAAAATTATCAATTTCATGGAGAAAGAGAAGGTGATAACTTGTGATGAAAAAAATTTGGTTGGTTTGTATGTGTAGGTAGAGATGACCTTTAGCAGGATTTTATTCACCTTCATTCCATGCGCCGTTCGTACTGGTTCCTGTGATATTTCAGATACACTTCCAAGCTGTAGAGGACACAGACTGAGTGACACTGCCCTCCTGGTGAGCCAAGAAGAGCCTAGGACAGCAGGTACCTCTTGATTCCTGTGCTGAAGGCCCAAGGAGTGCTAGGACACTTGATGGTAATCTGGATAAATTGTGGTTTTCCGTCCTCTTGTCCTTGCTCGAGGATGTGTACATGACTTGCCCCAGTGACTGACACATATCCCCCACACAATTTGTAGAACCAAGGACAAGGCAAAGAAGATGTGGTACCTTTAGGCTGATATGCCACACTGTAGATGGATGTGAGGTGTAACTACCAGGCTCTTGAAATAAATTCACGAGATTAAGAAAGGAACAGATACGATGTGACAGCATTTCTGTCAAGAAAGCTGATGAAAAGGCCAAGGCTTTACCACATGAGTACACACTGATGGTTGCCGAGGACTTTAGGAATTAAGAGCAAACTGAAATTTTATCAGGTTATGTTAGCCAGTTGCATTCAACATGTGATCAGAGAAAAAGCAAAGGTCTTCTTGAAACTGGGCCAACAACCTGGAACAAATTGTAATCTTTTACCATATCACGAAGGTCAGTGAAGTTACATTTTAGGGCATGGATGTTGTTTCTCCTGCTAAAGAGTCTCAAAACTAAAGTTAAAAAAGAAGAGCTGAATTTCAAGAAAAAATTCCTCAAGTCTGATGTCAAGCATTTTCTGGCGCTCAGTCTAAGCAGGTTCTTTGTAACAAGTAGCACTCAGGCTTCCAATTTTATAAAAATCTTGCCTTTTTTAAGGTGTGTGCTGCCAGTGAACATTATTTATTATAGATAAAGACTTCAAAAATTAACAAAGTGGTCAGCAGAACAATACTTAAAACTTTTATCTTTTCTAGCTACCAAGCAACCAACTTGTTGCTTCCACTTCGGCTTCAGTAAAACTAATAACAAAAAACAAACACCTTTGCCTTTTTTTATTAGACAGTAAGACACAACAGTAGTTTGCTGCTGAAAGTTTTGTTTACTCATGGCCTAACTGGCTCTATACAGGAGGCTAGTAATTGCTGTTTATTGCAGTCCTTAAGAAGATGAATATTGGTGTATTTGAGATCCTTGGTATCCATTGTGCTGCTGAAATAAAATGGAGTAGTCAAGAGGCACAAGCAGAGAGATTATTGCCAAGAAATACCCTAAGAAATGTCCTTGAATGTATTACTTTATTTTGTTCAAACATGCCATCTTGATGGCAAATAGCTTTTGTTTCCATCCCAAGCCTAAGCTGTTATCAGGGTCTATTTTTCCATTCTAATCAGTCTTCTGGGCCTTCTGGAGTCATGGTGTGAGATGCTGAGCAGGGTTTGCTCTGCCTAGAGGTGGAATCCATTCTGTATGCTGTGAAGACAAACACCAGTTCATGACATCTCCCCTGGATGTTTCTGCTCAGCCATCGTGGAAAACCTGAGCTCCTGCATGGGGCAGCAGACAAATCCAGCACTTCAGTTGCATAGACTTTGTTTTACTTCCCTGTTTCATTTTCTTTCTTGGAGGGGAGTAAGCAAGATGACGAATGCCAATTTCAGAACTTCATTTCTGATTTTAGTTGCCTAGTTGAACAGCCATTTCACAGGATAAAGAGGGAATTAATACAGTATATTTGTATTATTTTGCATAATATTTCATGTCAAAATCTGAGATGCTTCAGTATAAGATGGCTATGTACACACCAAACACCAACTATGTAAGATAAAAAGTCTGCATGACATATCTACTTCAGTTCTTGCTTGAAGCTGGGAAGAAAACACAATTCATCTGCATGTCACATTCTTCCTTTGCAGAATATTTAGCAGTGTGTCTTCTCAGTGAATAATGCTAATACAATACTGCTGCTGCCAGAGTTTTGAATCAAAGTATATCTCTCTGGAAACTCCTAAAAGAGGCATACTAATGTTTGGTCTTCATCATGAGATCTGCTAATCACAAAGCATAAGAAAGGCTTGAACCAGAAAAGGTGGTTTCTTGTGATTTAAAAGCTTTAAGTACCTGTAGCTTAGCAAAATAGGATAATGCAGCAGAGGCATGATTAGAGAGAATCGAATGCAGGTGCCACTAGAGGGGAGGGTTAAAATCTGACCAAGGATGACAGAAGAGAAGAAATCCCATCAGTTCTTTACTCTCCAGTGGCCAGCAAAGACAAAATAATGCAAAAGGAGCTGGAACAAAGCAATCTGTGGCTGGCTTGTCTTGATATATGATATCTGTGACCACAGGCATGCCTGTGACACAAAAGGTGAGACAGGATCCTAGAATAATAGAATAATTTGAGTTGAAAAGGAGCTTTTAAAGGCTATCTAGTCCAACCTTCCAGGCTGCAAGGTCATCTAGTCAAACCCAAGGATCAGGTTGCTTATTCTAGTTTCCTTTACTGGGGCATTTCTTCATGGATATAACACCATTCCAGGTAAAAACAGGGCTTTTCATGTTTGGCAACTAAAAGCCCAGACTTTTAGCACAGTGTATTTGTAATCAGACCTATTTAAGGCGTGTCAGGTATAGTAAACTATAAGGAGACTCAAAATGTGGTATTTCTCTTATGCTGCAACCCTGTCATTTAATATTTTTCTTTCCTCCCATATAAGCATATAAAGACAAAATGTTGACATTTCTGTTGAAAGGCTTTATGAAACATCTCCTTTAAAAATTACTGCAGTGACTGAATCAAAGGACTCATATCCTGTGAAACCTTGCAAGACTTAAAAGTTTTAACTGTTTTTTTTGGACAGAAATACATTGCAATAGTTTGGCAACATACTAAAATCAATGCATTTCTGTCAAAAATTTGAGAGTCAGCATTCTTGATATAGAAATATTATTATATTCTCTTTAATCAGGGTATCTTGAATTTTGAAAATATTGGACATTAATTCATTCAGTTCAATAGCTGAAACTTAACTGAACAGAAAGAAATGTATATTCTACTTCAGTGCCTGAAGTTATCTTTCAAATTGTATATACTGCAGGTTCCTTGGGCTTGTTCCCTTTCAATAGTCCTTTTGACTACTCAGGACAAAGCTGTCTTCTGTGTAGTTTCTCAGTAAGTAGCAACTGTATCCTTAATTTAAAGTTTAAATAAAAACTAGTGTACCTTAATTGCTTCACCCATTCTTTGGCCTGGCTTAGGTTTTATATAGCGCTTTGCCCAGGCAGCCCTGCCCACGCAGGCAGCAGCAGGCAGGCAGGTGGGTAGGTGCCCTGCAGGACTCACTATGTCAGATTCTTCCTTAGGCCAAGTATTCCTTTGTCTCTCTCTGAGTTTGTATTGGGTTTGTGTGCCCAGGTTTTGGTAGCAGGGGAGGGGCTAAAGGGATGATTTCTCTGAGAAGCTGCTGGAAGCTTCTTCCATGTCCGACAGAGCCAATGCCAGCCAGCTCCAAGTGGCCAAGGGTGAGCTGATCGTAAAAGTTGGTAACGCCTCTGTGCTAACATATTTTAAAAGGAAAAGTTATTGCAGAGAAGTAATTGTGTCCAGAGAACAGAGGAGTGAGAATATGTGAGAGGAACAGCTCTACAGACAGCCAGGTCAGTGGTCAAGGAGGGGGAGGAAGTGCTTCAGGTGCCAGAGCTGAGGTTTACCTGCAGCCCATGGTGCAGCCCATGGTGAGACAGGATGTGCCCCTGCAGCCCATGGAGGTAAACAAGATTGTGGAGATCCACCCACACTCCATGGAGGAGACCCACACCAGAGCAGGTGGATGCCTGAGGGGAGGCTATGAACCTGTGGGAAGCCCGTGCTGGAGCAGAGTCCTGACAGGGACCTGCAGACTCATGGAGAGAGGAGTCCATGCTGTTGGAGCAGGTTTCCCAGTCGGACTGTGAAGGAAACCATGCTGGAGCAGACTGGCCCTAAAGGAATACACCCCATGGAAGAGTGACCCATGTTGCAGTAGTTCATGGAGGACTGTTGCTCATGAGATGGACTTAGGTTGGAGAAGTTAATGGAGAACTGTCTCCTGTGAGAGGCACTCCACACTGGAGCAGGGGAAGGACTCCTCTCCCTGAGCAGGGGTAGAAACTTTCATTATGAGCTGACCATAACCTTCCTTCACCATCTTCCTGCTCTGTTGGTGGGAGGACACAGAGTGGGGGAGGAGGGAGAGGTGGGTGGAAGTTGTTTTTAAGATTTATTTTACTTCTCATGCCAGTGATGGTATTTGGTGAGTGATCTCTCTCCCAGTCTTTATCTGAACTCATGAACTTTTGTTATATTTTCTCTCCCTGGTTGAGCTGAGAAGGGGAGGGATAGAGCAGTTTTTGTCTGGCATCCAGCCAGAGTCAACCCACTTCAGACTTTTAGCTCTGGCAGCTGTTTTGCACATGTGGTGGTGTACCACAGCAAAGGCTTTGTCATTTGAGTGATGTAAATATCAACCTAAAATCTTCAACCAGCCACTTTTTACAATGGACTGCTCCCCGTGGGTCTTGTTGCTATTGGCATTTTTTTGAAAAATAACATTTTTTCACCCTTCTCTCTTTCAGGTTTAAACTCACAACCGCTGTACTGTGATGTACTAAGACTAGCTTGCAGATTACTCTAGTAGTTTTGATGGTATTTCAGTACACAACTGGGGACAATATTTAATTACAAGCCCTTTGATATTGTTAAACTACTTGCAAAGTAACCAATTATAACTGGAAAAAATGGCCAGTGGACTTTTCTTCCTTTCTCAGGTGTCCTGCAACTGTAGATTCCACAGAGGAAATAGGTTTCATCTGTTTTTAATAGCAGTTCATTTTGTTTTTCTTTTTCATTACATAAATATTAAATATTTTAGATTAAGTTCCTCCCTGTATAACCACACTTAAGTTTATGGGTGAATTTTAGCATAAGCTCAGGACCCACGGGTTTCAATAGGAGTTCAGATCATACTTAAAATCAAAGATTTATGTGAAGAGCATTGGAGTGCTGAAATGCAGACCGATTAAGAGCCACGTCTGCTTTCACTAGATGCAGATTGTCTGAAAATCAGTCAGCAGAGTACTTTTTAAAATGGTCTTTAAATTTGTGGAAATCATTCTTTGAGATGTATACACACAGAGAGGTATTTCTATATTTGGGTATGCATATGCACCTAGAAGAAGAAAGTGGCGCTTATACTTGCAGATGTATATATCTAAAATGGATCTAATTTTATATCTATAAGAGTTTCCTATTATTTTTCTTTATCATTATTGTGGCTGTTTTGACAAGAAGCCTGGATTAAAGAGCAGTACTACCTTGGCAAGGTGCAGCAGTAGAAGCTGGTAGAGGTGTGCAAACTGCTATTTCTAACTTTCATTTCTTCAGAGCCCACCTAGCAAAACTGGGCAGTTTTTTGTTCTGCGTACCTAACAAGATCCTGGATCCTGAGACTTGTTTATGAGCATGATCAAAACAGAGCAACTACTACCTGCTATTCAATTTGTTTCTTTGTTTTTTGTTTTTTTTTTCTTTTCTCCGCTTTCACTCCTCTCCCATCTGTGATTGAGTTATTTTCCGATATTTTGGCTATTTCAACAACCTCCATGGCCTGGCACAACAGGCAATATCAAAGGGAAGAACAGACTGAGGACTGAATTAGAGGAATGCAACTTCACCTGGTATCACCCAAGCAGTACATTAAAACAAGACGTAAGGAAATTTGGCAGGAATACTGTGTATTAGAGGATAATCTCTCACAAAATTTTTTTGCCTGGAAATGTTACAGGCACTTTCATTGTCTACACAACAATTTTTTCTCATTTCTTTGATCTTTCCAGTAAAGCAGGTGTCTAGTAATGTTATTTGTGAATCAGAAATAAAAATGACAGGAAACACATTATAATGCAGTAAAACATCATCTTTTTATTCAGCGAGCATAAAAGGAATACACGTATTTGGCTGCAACAATCAATTTTGTTTAACTTTTCAAGTCCGACTTTGATGAGCATAGATGGTCAACAGTACAAATAAACAAGTCTTGGAAAAGAAGTGAGAACTCAATTTAATTGGACCTTAGCTTTCTAAACACTCTCTGCAAATTATATGTGCAATATTCACTGTCAGACCATTTCAGTTATTCATCATTCTGAGGCTCTGCACAAGAAAATAAAGTACATAGGTTACTTTGCCATCTCTTTGTAATTCATGCATTTTCATAGTACTGCTTCATTAATACTGGGAGGTTGTGGTTTCAGGTTTTTCTACCTTTTGGGCCTTTGACAGTTTTCTCTCCAAAATCTTAGAGCATATAATGAATAGTCTAGAAAGTTAGTTTTCTTCTCAAATTTTGAGATTACTTATTTCCTGCATTTCCAGGTGAACCATACCCTTCTTGGAAGCTTTAATTGTCCTCTCATTTCTAGCATATTTCAGTTAAAAGGCAGGGAGCTTCTGACCCCTCAGATGATGTCACAGCCTCATCTGTTTTTCCCTGAGGTTGAACAGACAAGTGTCACATCTGTCAGTGCAAACGTCCACATCTAAACAGAAAACAAAGTTACCAAGTAAAACAGAAGGGACCTTCTGAGTACCTTAAACTTGGGTGACCAGACTCGATGGTGATTCATAGAGTAGTTCTGCCTGCTGTGTAGTATTAAACAGAGAAGCCACATACCGTGACACGAACAAGAGCCAAACTGCCGCCTGGAGACATGGCCAATTTTGTGGAAAGAGCCATCATAAATGGCCACTAATAATTCAGCCTGGATTTTCAGTGACTTCACAGAATTAGGCACCCAGCGTATTTAGAACATCTCTGGAAACAAAGTGACTTACTAGCATGCCTCTCTGTGAGGCTGTAGCAGCACCCAACAATCTGCCTGTACATTAGGACACCTTGAGATGGATTAGATTATGAAGAAAACCTTATTCAGGGCATAGAAAACAAGAAAAAAAACCAAATTAAAACCACAAACAAACAAACAAACAGAAAAGGAGTGAGCAGACCTTTTGCATGGCACTCAAATCCAGAGAGAGACTAACAGTTATTTTGGAGGTGGACCTAAAGCATTGGTTAAATAATGTTGATTACTCTTAGGGTAAAAATAACACTGTCATCGTAAATTGACAGTGAGCTATATCTTAGTTTACCAGGAGTTTTGTAATTCTTTAAAAGTTTTATAATTAAGTATGTTTAATTGGTTAAGGAATGTTCAACTGTGTTGTTTTAGCTGGTTTTGATTTAGATCTGTGTTGGCTGAGTGTCAGTAGAAAACCCTGAGAAATCACCTCACTGCACCTGCAGAAAGGAACTCCATAGACCCATACCCCTTAGAGAGCTTAATCAATAGCTGAAGAACAAAATCCAATAAAGAATTCTTCAATGGTAATCAATTAACTTGAGATGTATTAGAAGCCATAGAACAAGACATATCTTGAGAAAGTTAAGGAGTCAAAGGCCTATACACCCCAGAAAACTTGATTAATACATTGCAGGTGCAGTAAGGGAGCCATTTCATGGTCAAGTACACCCCACAAAACTTAATCATTAGTAATTATCTAACCAGGATAGTAAATTTAATAAAACACTGTTTAGCTATGGGTAAAACTTGGGTTATCCATTAAACAAAGATAGATGAAATGTTCAGGAAGTAATTAAAAGAAACAAAATGTGTACCATGATGCAATAAATTGGGTGTGTCTATAAAATTGGGAGTGTCTATAAAAAAATCTTGGCTATTATAGTGTATATAAATGCCTGAAAATTGTTGTTTCTTTTAATATGTCTATGGCAAATAAATTCCCAATATGTTCTCAATTTTGACTCAGAATTGTTATTAAGAATGTTTATCAAACAGCTTTCTGCTGTTAGATTTAAAATTCTTTGTTTCAATATGTATTTGAAGGTTGCAGAAACAAGCACAAATCCCCCTGTCATGGAACAGTGGGAACTAATATTTCGTGAGAGATTTCTGCCTGCTTTCTGTTTTGTATTTGTGGAGAGGATGGGGTATTCTACATTCTGTGAGGTAGATAATGTTCCTCTTCAGTTGGAAGGCCTTTGACAGTCTTACTAAGAAGTCTGGAAATTTTAACAGTCCTTTTAGGATTTACTCATTGTTCCTTATCCCATTGTGCACTTTCGCAAGACAGAGCACAGATCAGCAGTCATTTCATGGATCATGTTAACCACAGGACAGAGCCACAAGATAGATATTTAATTCCCAATAACTTCCCAGTAAATGACTTTATAATGGATAGTTCCACATGACTACTGAAAAGCAGTAGCTTTTCCTATTTAATGAAATGGAGTTTCACTGCCTGAGAAAGCTGTCTGGACTCGTGGTTCATTTTTCTATGAAGGAGTCCAGAAATAGTTTGAATTATAAAAAACTTACATTCCCGATTTTTTTTAATGTTACCAAAAATCCAAAAGTTGGAACTTGGAAATAATATTAAGATTTTGCTGAATTAATCAGCAAGATCTTTCAACTTTACTGCATAAAAGTTCTGCCAATAGCTTATAAGTAAACTGAGTGACTATTTAGTATTCTTCTGTGAGACTGGCTGCCCATGTGAAAGAATTGAAGAAAAGACAAGTAACACAGCATAAAATAAATAGTGTTATGAACACATTTTTGTAGTAACACTGTGTGCTTCTGCTAGGCATCTTTGTAGATCTCTGTGGTTTTTTTTTATGAATTTAATCAAACTCTTGGAGTGAGAAAACACTCAAACTTTCAGATTGACATATATTAAAAACAGTTTGTCTTTGGAATGAGCCAGATATTTCTGAAGACACTCTTTTCAGCCCCTGAAGTTATGAAAGTTTTTGAAATTTAAATTAGAAGACGTATAGGTTTGAATGGTACACCAAAAATATGTCACACAATTCCTTTTAGCAAATCACCACCTGCTCTGACCTCCAAATATCTGAAGAGGTTTTAGGTGCATCAGAAAAAAAATAAATGCACAGAAAGCTCTCCAAGGTTGCATTTTCATGCACAGTTGATCTCTTTTCTGTTTTTTCTTAGAATATTGTGCATGCATTTCATAAGAGACAATTTCACAGCATGCACATTTGTTGTTCTCACATATAACTAAGATTGTCTGTATGATCTTGGAGAGCAAAGTAACAGTGATGGGCTGTGTCAGAAAGAAAAGTTGAAAGTAATTACAGATTTTTGACAAAGCCAAACATTTTTAAATCTTGTGCCATGATCTAGTTTTCATACAGTACAAACTGCTTGAGCAAAACCAGGGACTTGGAACTTTTGAAGATAAGTATTCATTCCATAAATCCATGAAAGTAAAATAAATTCATGAGTTTTTCACACAATCAGTTTTTTCCCCTGGTTATAACTTTCTTGTGCTCACCTGCATAATCCCTTCCTTGTCCAGTTTCCTTGTCTTTCTCGAAAGTCTGCTTTTTTTGTGATATATGAAGGGAATCAAGACGATTCATATTTGACCAGTTACTCTCTTTCTCCCTTGTCCACTTGCTGATCTCTTTAAAATTCTTAATTCTGGAGCAGAGAAGTTTTCTTATTACCTGAAAATATAATGTGGATACAAATGTTTATAAGGAATAGCTGTGGATATAATGTTCGCATTTAAATTAAAGCTGAGAGGTTAAAAATTTTCTTCCTACAAAAATAGACTTACAGAAATTTTTTCCAATATGTTGAAAGCATCACAGCATAAAACTAAATTTTCTTTATTTCATCTTTTTCTCCAGTTTCTGTATTTTTTCTATACAACAATAAAGAAAAAATACGGGAAAATAGAGGAAGAAAATTGAAATTAAGAAAGGGAAAACTAAAATATCTTACTTTTGGACCTCCTCCAAGATGCAACTGACAATTTTTATTTTATTCACATCTATAAAACATAATAATTGTGAATTTTGAAGAGGCTATTAGTCCAGCTATTTGCATCTACTAATAAATAACAGCTCAGTAATAATTTCTGGTGTTTTTTTAATTACCACACAGAGAAGGAGGAAGAAATATCTATTCTTCATGTGTCTGGCTGACTGCCTGTTGAAACTATATTTTAATATTGAGAGTGAACTACAAAGATGCGTTAGACAGTCTATGGGCATCTATTTCTTTCATTTACATCATCTTAACTATTTTGCAATGTTATGAAAGTTTTGGTGTTTTTTGTGTTCAAGTGTACTCAATGTTCCTAAATGTTCAGTGTATCAAGAATTAAATAGTTGTGTGAACATGAATGAAATCATGTGCACTGTTATATGTCTGCTAAAATTTCTGTGTGCTTTTGCATGTATGCTCTTGGAAAATGCATATGCTGGCCTTCTCAACTGTTTTGCTATTGTGAAATGTTCTGCCTAGTCTTTAGTCGAGGTTTTTGGTAAAAGGAGGAAAACATCTCTTCCATAGTTACAGTGCATAAGGCAAAAGGCAAGAGGAATTCAAATGAATCTCCATTCTGGTTAAATATTAGAACACTTTAGATGACAAAATATGTAAGAGTACTTAAACTACCTTTCATAGGTAAGGACAAGGGAGCACTGCGGCTTACTGCCTGAAATAATTGCAGAGTTCCTTAAGTAACTTGGTTCCTTAAGAGTATCTGTCATGAAAGACACAGAGAAGGTAGTCACTTCCAGGGGCACAGATTAAAAGACCCCTCCGAGATGCTGCTCAACCACAACACTCAGTTATAGAAAGCAGGAATTTGCAAATAAAATTGACTACCTATTTACATTCTCATGATCACCATCATACACACAGCTTTTAACATTTCCTTTTTACTCATGTTTGCAGTGGCGAGAGGGAAAGTATATGTTATTGTTTGTTGTAGTAAAGCTCAGCAGAAAGGAAGAAAAATCTGTCATTTTATCCATTTTAGTATTGTACAGTATTTTCTTGCTCATTTAGCTTTGGCTGGTAATGTTCATCAATACCCTGAGGAACCCATTAGAACTGGAATCTTCTGTTCTTATCAATTTATAAAATGCATTAAATAGGATATATTGAGAAATCTATATGCACAGTATATGAATGTCTGATTTCTATTTCCATTTTGGATGCAGCAGGCTATTTTTCAACAAATACTTTGATTTCTCTTTTTATTGTTCACCTTTCTAAAAAGAATCAACAGTTCTTTTACAAATAAAAACCTTCCCTTCTCTTTCAATGGCTTCCCTCTCAGTGTCTCCTCTCCAGGTGAGCTAGGAACATATTTTTAGAAAGCATGATTTCTTGTTTGCAAACTTGTGACAATATCAGTGCCTATTCCAAACTACCCATTACTCCCAGTAACTGCTTCTCCAAAAGAAGCAAGCCAGAAAAGAATAGATGGAATTTGACTACAGAGTGGCCTTATAATGAAGAGAACAGATTTTCTTTCAAGCACAATTACATTACAAATGCAATATTTTGTGGCTGAAGGCCAAGACTGCTGAAGATTGAGTTTTGCCCAGCTCTTCAATGTATCCACTTTTTTCTTCATTCTCCCTTCTCCATCCAAATTTTGCACATGCTTCTAATGGCAACAGCAGAAAGGTGCCAGTGATTCCAGTAATGGTGTTAAGATTACAATACTCAGAAAATTTCACACCTTCCTGCTGCTGCAAATGTTCACCCTGAAGTTTCACATCACCTTTTTATCAAAATGGCTGTGCATCAGCTACAGGATGGCAGTAATACCTAAGCACAACTATTTTCCAAACAGATCAGAGGAGTTGCCTAAAGAGGTGAATCTTAAAGGCTATAAAAATATCTCTGGAGAACAAGGATAGTGATAAAAGTGATGGTAAGTATATTTACATAATTAAAAAATATAATATAATAAAAACATTATATAAAGTGTGTATAGCAAAGAATTTACCACTTGAACCAACACCAACTTCACAAACACCAACTTTCCAAACACCAACTTCACAGTGGTCAAGGTTCAAGCAAACAAGCAGGAATTTGGTTGCCTCAAATTAATGTGGGAATGGAAGGAAAACCATCTGTGGAGCTCAGCCAGGATGCAAAGAGTACCAGCTCTCAGGGACAGGATAAAATGCCACAAGTAAGGTGGAGAAGGTGGGAAAAAGGTAGGTTTGAGAAGAGAGAGGGTCAGGGAATCTTCTATGAAAGAGTCGCCTGTTTCCTGAGGTCTAGTGGCTCTGGGAAGTCACTCCTGTGATTCAAAAGGAGAGGATCAAAAGACAAAAATGTGACTGCTGGATGTGGGCTAGAAACTTGGTTTTCACGCTGTCTGGGAGCTCCTCAAAGCAAAGTCCTCTTTGGTGCAGGATGTGGGATTCACGACTCACACTGCAGGCCTAGCTTTCCTCTATGCATTTGTGGGCAGACTGACAAGCCAGAGACACCTTGGGAGGGACATTTGTACTTTTCATTCTGGCAGGGGGGTGGCATAAAAGGGCAAGGAGCATATCAGAGAAACACCTGAAAATAGGAGAGAGGGGACACCTGAGGGAGTAAGGTATTTCTAATCAGGTTCCTTCTCTTGGCATCTCACACACAAAGGTAGAATAAATGTGCCAAATTTTCCCCATCCTCTGCTGGCAAATAATACAGGTAACTTCCCCAGCTCAGGGGGTTTCCCTTGCAGATTGCGCACAACTCCTAGCCCAGACAGAGCACAGATGCAAAACTCTGCAGGCAAATACTCCACTGAGGCAAAATTCAAGGTAAGGCAGTGTCACTTGCATGCACTTTGCAGGAGAAATGAGAAACAAAGCTATCCTCCCTACTCCAGTCTACATGCACATTGCATGGAAACAAAGCTGCTTTTCCCCAGTGTCAGAAGGAAATCTTGGATAAATCAACTGACACTGCTAAGTGGTGAGATAATGTCTTTATGTCAGTAATGAGACTAATAGAACTGAAGTGAAACAGTAACATGAAATTATTTAACAGGTATGTGGAAAATAGCAAATGCCTGGAAAAAAATAACCTAGTACGAGCGCAAACTAGTGTATTTATACCACTTTAAAAGAAACTTTTAACTTTCCAGACAGAAAAATGCACAAATTTATAGCTGTAAAATCTCTAGACTTAATTGATGTGTCTTCAGGCTTTACCTGTCATTTTGCTGAGGAAAGGGTGAAGACGAAAAAGAGCTCAGTAGTGCAGCTATGAAGGAAAATTTGGGAGGCCACAATGGTAATGGGAAGTACCAGGTGAGGAAACCGTCAAGGTACAGGCAGAAGAATCTAGAGATGTCATCTGCCACATTTCTTATATTATTGGAGGGAGTTTATTGTAAAATTTCCCACTGTTCCAATTTCACTGTGTCGTAAAATAATTCGCTCTGGAGGCAATCTCTGGGAGTCTCTAGTCCAACCTCCTGCCCAAACAGGCCTAGCCACCATGTCAGACCACCAAGTTTGACACAAACAGAGCTGTGTGTGTGAAGCAGACATCTCTCTGGGGAAGGTAAAACCCAGGTTACTTTTACTGACCCCTCCACATGTTTGCCTAGTAAACAAACAACCCCAGAAGCAGATTTGAGATATCTTCTAAGTTAGTATGTGCTTCTTCCCCTTTACTGATGTTCTTCAGCTGTTTTGATAAATATGTCTCAAGACTTCTGAGTGATGAAAGATATCTTTTCCCAAATAGTTGTGTAATACTTTAACTCAAGAATATTTATGTGGTAAACAGTTTGCATAAGGTCAGTTTAGATTGGTATGAGAAGTCTATAAACACATATTCAGGTTAAAGGGGAAAGAAAAGGAGTAATATTGTAGCAATGGAACACAAGACAGGAATTTTGATCTATTTAATAGTTTCCGGTGTCTAGTGAAATAATAGTTTGAATTGATTGTTTGGAAAGGGGTTGTTATTTTACTGAAAACTTTTATTGAAAAGATTATGTGCTCTTGAAGTCAGTTTTCATTAATTTCCATTGCAATTTCCTGCACTTTCTTCTCTCAAAAGACAAATCTTTCCTTACCAAAACCAGCATCATCAGCTCGACAGAGATTTCTCTTTTGTGCCCCTTTTAAGGAGGAATTCAACTATTAAATGTTAAAAGAAAAGCTATCTGTACTCCACTAACCACCCAAACCACACCAAGCAGGACTGGCTGTCTTGATTAAAAGTCAGTTTAACTACATTTTCAGAGCAGTCTGATGGCTATTAAAAGGGTGTTCAAAGAGCAAGGATTCAGGATAAAGGGATACATGCCAAAGAACTGCAACAAGTGCCATTTGTCATTTCCCCATTTTGGCATTTGTGCATGCTGTCTTTGGCACTGGTCCTCCAGATGTACAGCCTGCAGACAAGAGCTGAGTATATTATGTAAAACAGATTGACTGTTTCATGCTCCTGCACAGCAAAGTGAAGGGAAGATCGCAGCAAACATAAGCCAAGACACCCTAGATAGAAAATGAGATAACAGAAGAAATGGAAACACCAACACAGGACTTTGTGTCAATTTTATGCTTACAGAATTTCTAAGGACCCCTAAATATGTCCAGATACTGTAGTTTCAGAGTTCTGTGAAAGCCTTTGCTCTTCTGCATTGATTAATATTACCACTGCTAGATTAAAATTTGTGCAGATACATTTACTCTGTGGCTGTGCAGGCATATCCAGGTAACACCAGAATTGGTTTATTGTTTCAAAACAAATTTTCCTGCAAGAACAGCATGGTCCATGATACCACAAAAGCACTGTATTCTGCTGAAGTGTCACATGGACTATAATAGTGTCAGGTCTTGAGGTAAGGGGATGCAAAGTGAAGGAAGAAGTGTTTTTTGATTCTTCCCCTCTGCTGAGGACATATTTGAAGGGAAAACCACCCAAATATGTCAGACCAAAATAAGAACAAAATACCACTTATGATGCCACTGTTAATTCTTAGTTCCCTGAAGCAGCAATTTGGCTGCCAGACCCCCCGTATGGTCTATTTCAGAATGAGTTGCTTTCCCTGAGGTATTGTGCTAATTTTTAACACTTCTCCAGAGATTTTTTCAGGCCTGTCATGGTTTAATCCCAGCCACCAACCAAGCTGAGACTGGGGAGAAAAACAGAAGGGTAAAAGCTAGAAAAACTAATGGGTTGAGATAAAGACAGTTTAATAGGTACACCAAAAGCCATGCTTCTGATTTTCTAGAGACATATATTTTCAAAAAATCATAAAATTAAACCGTGGTGGTTTTATGATGTTTTCAGCCTTGGTTTCAGTTCAGCAATTGTCACAAAAATAACTCCGTAAAAATAATTATGTGTGACAGCTTCCATATTTGTTCTATTTCAGTGTTCTTTCATATTTAATTAGCTCCGTTTAAGAGCTAGAAGATGCATTTTCCTGCTGTCAGACAGCAAACTCAGCTGGGGACCTGAAAGATCAAGCTGAGATCTTTTTACTTCTTAAGTTGTGTGCCGGTACAAACTTGGCAGCTTGAAGTCGACTGACAATTCGGTTGATGATGAGTAGGGTGGGGTCTAGTGGCTCATTAGTTTGTTCTTCTGGTGATATTTTTGCACTAGGGTATTGCAGAGATCGGAAGCTATAAAAATACAGTTTTCCTTCTGTTTATTCTAAACCAGTGACTTCCACTGACAGTTATCAGCTTCTTTATAATGAATTTGTCCTAACTGGTGGTTTTACTTTGAGTGTTCAGAGGTCAGCAAACCACTGCAGAAGCATAATTACACAAGTATGTTGATGGTATCTCTTGTGCTTGCATCGCTTTAGTATCTCAGAGGATTGTTAAAGATGAATACCTTCCATTCATTCATACCTCACATCCCTGTTGTGGTACTGTGTCTGCTGGATGCTTCAACTTCTTCTGAAGGTGCCCAGCAGGGGCATCTGGACCAGTGTAAAAGGAGATGTAATTCCCGACAGTTCAGCACATTATTTTTTTTTTACATCAAGCTGCATTTATGGTACAATTGTATTTTTGCCATTTCAGACATGGCTCTGAAATTTTTTATAGATGGGAGCTTTGGGACTATTTAAAAATTGAAGAATAGGCAAAATATGTGTGTTTCATCAGTTATATTGCTAGTTCCAAAGAGTATTTTATGATGTGCTAGATAAGGAATTACAGTAGACTAATTCAGGAAGAACATGAAGCTTGGTCCTTTTTTATGGAGACATCATTTTGTATTCCAGAAGCTTTAAAGCTTAAGGAAGGAAGCCTGACAAACACAGCAATAAACCCAGCACAGAAGCTACAAAATGATATACTTATGCTGTCAATCCAGGGTCCCCAGCAGAATGACTGAATTTGACTGGCACTTCTGGGATGTACCAAAAATTCATCCCTGTAAGAGCCTGGACACTCTCAGTAACTCTTTAGTCTGGATAAAGAGTGGGTTTAAGCACTCCTTTGAACATGTTGCGTGTTTTCTGTCCAAATATGGAACTTCAGCATAGACAATAACACATGGGAGAAATATTTTTCTGCTTTCCATTTGTTTTTTATAGTTCCTCTCAACATTGTGAAGATTATTTTCACGTCTCTGATTAAGAACAAAAATTGTTAGGATAAATGCAAATCTTAATATGAGCTTTCAGGAGAAAGAAAAAGGAATGAAACAGAGTATTTATTTCATCATAATTTTTCCTAATTTTGTTTTTTCCCCATTATAAATTCTTAGACTCTGTTTCATAAACGAATATAAGTCTTTTATGCTGTTATGAAAGACCTGGTTACCTCATTTGAAATTTACCACATTAATTTTCATTCTCAGTTTAGCCTTGCCTATTCATCTGTTTGCTGAGTGGCAAAAAAGGTAGAAATACCACTAATAATTTCCTATATAGTTGTATAATGACTGTTTATGCAGATTTTTATGCAATTATATAAATAGTTCCAATAAAATAAAGGAAAACAGGTATCCTGAGAGAGAAGGGTGGGGTGTGTGAATCATAATGTGAAAACAGATTGTTTCAAATGTTTTCATTGCGGAACAATCTCATACATCTAAATATTATTTTTCTATATCCCTGTGCTAGGCCTGAATAAAATTAATTTTGTAGAAGTATGAAAATGTGTATCCTTGGCTCTGCTTAATACACTCCAGAATATTCACAAAATTCTTCTGCTAATATACAAAATTCATAAATAGAGCCAATGTCTCTGTTAAATAAGACATTCGGGAAATATGTGATCACTTTTCTGCAATGATGTTCTTTGTAGAAGGTGCTTTCACGAGGGTCCAGCACACTTCAGGCCTGTAAATTATTAATGTACCTTGTATCTCATTAGCTGTATATTATGGAAATCTACCTAAGCTGCTACCTCTAGTTTCATTAAAATAGCAAATGGTTAAAAGAGAGGGAAAAACGTTATTGTGTCTTTGCAATTAAACTGGATTTGTAAGAAAGGCAGAAGCTCACAGTTTTACCATTTCTTCTGCTGTAATTTAAAAGAACCATATGATATGCAGACTGATGAATAATTCATGCTTCATTTATTAGCCTGGTAACCCTATTGCTGGCCTCATATAAATGAGGTTCATAATTTTTTCCTTTTCACAAGTCACTGGAGAACTGTGTGCAAGTGTATGCATGTGCGTGCGTGCTTCTTCGTGCTCATGTATTTCAGTGTCTGTGTATGAATACTTTGATCAAAAATGAAAGCTCTCTAATCATATCTACTGTACAGCACATGCACAAACTGCATTGTGGATGGGAGACCTCACACTTACATCAGCAATAAGGACCACAATGCTAAAGCTCATCAGTATGAGACAAGTTTTCTCATGGGCTGGCATTTTCACACAGGCACTAAAGAACAGCTCAGCCCCAGATCATCCTGCTTGAAGCACAAAAGCCACCTAGTTATCTTTGCTCACTCTAGCATAAATATGGGAACAAATCCAACAAATGCCTTCCTGAAAAACAGCAGATAAAAGAGAAATGGAAGATGGACATTTCTTAATTCTTCCCTGGGTTGTGTGCACCAAAATTGTGACAATAAGGCAAAAGAATTGTTACTGAAGGAAGTTTTCCTGAAAGTTCTTTAAGTATTAGAAACTTTATAAAAATAGGCTGAAACTGAAATACAATCCAGTTTCCTCTTATGGACACAGCTGACAATGTCATCAGTATTTAACCAATTTTTTTCTATCAAAAATGGTGCTTTGAAAAAAGCAAATCCTCTTGCTGAACAAATTCAATTGCAACACCATTCTGTTTTGCAAGAAAAAAGGAAAAGACTAAATATGATTGAACAGGATATTTTGAACGTTTTTGTTTCACATGACCTTATTAAGTTGAAAAGAATCAGAAGACAATGATCCAATATTATTTAAATTAAACATTTTTATTATGTTGAAGTGGTTTTTTTTTTCCTCTTACTATTTCATTTTACAGAAAATTTCTCACCCCCCAGCTTCATAGCTATTTTTACCTGCTGCACATCCAACCTATCATTACCTGGCAGCCTGAAGAAAAGCTGCTCTTGAACTTCTTGTAAATAAACATGTTCATGTTGTTTTTTCATTGTTACAGTAATTAAAACACAGCTAACAGGAAAATCTTTATTGAAAGCAGTTAAAAATAGCTTTCAAGGAAAACATTTAATTAACTATTCTTTCAAAGCATATGTCTAAACTTGTATGTTGAAAAAATGGATTTATTTTACAGGAGAAGGTGGCCAGCCACCCTTCACCTACAAATGCAGTAATCATAACAATTACTGAGCACAGAGAGAATACTTCCTTGTGTCAGCAAAAATGCCACCATCGGTACCCTTTCTCAGGTATTGAACTTACTGTGACATATGTATTTCATCCCACAACATATGCATTGCATATATTGCCTCATTTTGTTATACTCTCTACAATTGGCTCTAAAAAAAACATACCAAACTCTGTCTAGGCTAACAGTTCAAAAGCTGAAGACAGCCTACTTCGACAGGAGTGATAGCGATGAGCATTAATTTTTGTAACATTATTTTTCAGTAAAGAGGCTATAGTCCCCACAAGTCTTCTGCAAAACAGATGCTGTGATTAAAGAGCTGAGATCACCTGTACTCCATCCTGCAAAACCCTGGGCAAACACTGCAGACTTTGCATACCCACTCGCAGATCCATGTGACTGGAAAAGCTCCAAACATTAACCAAGTATTTGCTTTTATCCAGTTTTATGGGTGCATGTACCCTTTGGATCACTTCCAAGACATCCTTCCCCAAATCACACAGTGCTCAACACTATTTCTTAAAGAGTTCTCCTCTTTATCTCAGGCAGCCTGGACCTTTATCTGGTTCTATGTATGGCTGACATCTGCTCCGAAGGATCCTGATCAATAGCAAGTCAACGAGCTAAAGTGCTGAAAAGCAGAAAAGAAAGAATCTGCTGGTTTTCAGTTAGCCTGCAACATCAGCAGTCTTTTACCATTCCTCTAACACTTAGCAATTTATGGTCAACTACTTCAGAATCTCCGTCTTAAGACAAACTCTGATAGCAGGCTAGTGTGGGGGACAAGACTCCTCTACCAGTCTATGATAGGGAATGTGGGCAGGGTCTTCACCACTGCCCTGTTGTGAGTAACAAGCCTTTAATCTGTAATTTGGCTCAAATTTATTTGCTTCACTGTTATTTGGATGCATTTTTCTGTTTGAAGAATTTAAGTTTGTTTGAAGGGTTAGCAAATCTTTTGACGCAGAACAGCGCAATTTAGATGACACATGCAAAATCAGGAAAACCTCCTGTGTCTGCACGGTGGATTCTACTGCACAGTTTGAAGATAAAATTTTTAGGAACACATAAGATGGAAAAAGAAAAAGGGATTGGACAAAACCAGATGAAAGTTGCAGATAGGACGGACCACTGGTTTTGGGGCAAAGGAAATCCTATATATCCAGTATCTACTTTTAATTGGAGCTCCCTCCACCAGCTTCCATCTGCCTCAGGAAATTTTTATCAATCTGTATATTTCCACTGTGAAAGTGCTGAGCACAAAAAAGTCTTACATGTCTTTAGTGCTACCAATAGGGAACATGATGAGTGATGCCCACTCTCTGCTCTGCTGGGCACTGGCTCTTCAGAAGCTTTTATTAGGAGATAACCCGTAGCCCAGCTCCATGGTGGATTTCAAGCCTAGATGGCAAATTTTTATTTCACCATCCTTTCTAGTAGTTATTGTATTTCTTGTGCTGTGCTCTGGGACCTTGTGTGAAGGGTGCTATATAAGTATAGGGATTGGATTGGCTGAGTAATTCTTTTTGACTTCATCAGGCTGTTAATCCTGCGTGCCTGTGGTGATAAACCGAGAAAATCCCAGATAATCCTATATAATATTCAGGAAGGGCTAGCAACAGCTATAAATACATATCAAACTGTCAAAAACCATTACCATTTAGACTACTCTGCAGTCCTTTCCAAATTACATTAGAATATCCAGGCTTGACTTCAACTCTTCTCCCCCACACCTCCTTTCTTCCCTCTTAATGAGAGGATGCTGCCTGTAGCTTAGCTTGCTGACATAACAACGCATGTTTCCTGCACACCTACCTTTCTACCACAGCTCTATTTACCCTGGTCCCCCTTCCATATGACTCGCAGACACAGTGAGTAGCTGTAAATCTGTACGTAAACAAACAATTTTTGGCAGTTTTCAAAACTAAAGCATCCCACTGCCAAAAGGCTTCTGTTTACCACACTGAACAAATGTTGTTACTACTGCAATTCCAAAACTGCATCTTAAATACGTCCTTTCATAAAAGTGCTGTGGTAGTCTTAATGTCTAATTAGATATATAACAAAATACAGAAGAGGTTTTTCTTTTTCAGTTTTATCTTGGATGATAGCCAGAGATAAATAACAGTTTAGCATCTGCATTGCTCCACAGGAACACTGTACGGAATAAAATTATAATTATCACAAAAATGTTAGTCCTCCTGAGAAGGTGAAAAGCCCACAATCCCTCTAAACTGCCCACCTGTCCTTCCCCCCACCTTATAAAGGGGGAATAGTCATCAATACCAGAAAGAATGTATCTGACAACCGCCTTTGCTGGGTAATTACACTAGTGTAAACTGGGGATGCCTCTGCTTGGGTCAGTGGAAAAGCTCTGAAAAGAGATTAAATACTTTTCTCAGAAATATATAAGTGCATGATGCCATTGTTTTCAGTGCTGTTGTTTTCACTTTGGTACATGTACAAGGGTTCAGGCAGGCACTCAGGCTGAGAAAAACTGCAACCTAAACACTGCACACCAGAAATTTTTGAAAGAGATCAGCTCTTGGAACATAGCCCTGTTCTAAAACCTTTTGATCCTGTTCTTTCAACTGAATGAAGTTCAGATTTTACTCACACTGTAATGGGGAGTGCATGTCCTATCTGCTTTCTATGTGGAAACTTCCTGCGGCATGTTGAGAAATAAAACAGGGGCTAGGTATTTCCTGCCTCCTAACATAAAATATTTCTATAGCTCTTTACTTGCAAGTATCCCACTGTCACTGCTGCACTGTATTTCATGTCTTCATTCTTCCAACACTGAGCACACTCAATTGGTCATGTACTAAAAGAGCTTTATCCCTGAACAGGCTAAAGTGAGCCCTAGTCGCAATTAAATTTCTGCTGGTGGAGTCCTCCGGTGGTGGATCCTCTTCACCTGCATGGAGAGCAGCTCACTCACAAGCAGGTTCTTTCCTTCCCTTCGCCTCACCAACTGCAGTCTCTCTCTTTCTGTTCTTTCATTCACTCTATGGAACATTTTACTTTAACACTGAAGACACATTAGACAGAAACTGTCAGCCTGCTCTTCTTTTCCTTTTCCTGGAAATGGGAATTTGACTCTTTAATGCACTAATATTTGCAGGTGTTGCATTGCAGGACACTGTAATGCCATGTAGTGGAACTGATAGAAGCATAGTGAGATATCTGGGATGCAGAGAACAATATTGTGGGATTCAGTGTAAAGTGTGAAAATACGGACTTGTGTTAATGCACTGATCATGGCATCACTACCTCTCTGTTCCTCACCATTTTGAAATCATGTCTGCCCTTGCAGGCACCAAGAAGGTATCACAGGAAAAGCCTGACATCTTACAGGGAAAACACTGCGCCTTGGAAACCATGACCATTTGCACTGGTGCTGCAGTAAAAACAATATTAAAGTTTCACAATATTTCACGATGGCATCTAAGTTGCTCCAAATGGTCCTTACCTAAATATGAAGGCAGAGAGATGCAGTGTGATAAAATAATATATGACAAACTAAACTAAAGCCTAGAAACTAAAGCCAAGATCCTGAGAAACCTTGCAACACTTAAGTACTTAAGTGAACAGTGCTGTCTCTACCTACAGTCTCTATCAAATATGTGGCTTCACATTCTGTAAGAGCAGAGAGCTACGGGATAAATTTATATTTTCTTGAACTGTATGGGATGTAAAATAAGCCTTTTTAATTTAGAATGTCCTTACCTCAGAGTAGCTGGGTTCCTACTGGTTGGAATCTCTGAAGAGGCTGTATGAAGAATGAAAATTACTTAAATGTGAATCGAAAGACAAATTGTGACTATGGCTGCCTAAAAGCTTTGCAGGTCCCTGGGCTAGCAAGCGTTGACATTTCTGGAGTCAATGCAATAAGATGAAAAGAAAGGAGATAAATCTTACTGGAAGGACTTGAAGTTTTCCCTTGTTATATTTAATGTTCAATATCTCTTTGCTTGTGCCTGTATTAAAGGCAGGGGTGTGGTTACAGGCAAGGCAATGTGCTATGTTTATTTCCGATTCACAATTTAGACGTTCTCTTTCTCATGAAGATCAGAGCTGTGTGTGTTTGCTTTTCAGGCCTTTGAAATAGTATCAGACATTTTAGGTTTAACTAAACAGAGAGAAAATGCATAAATCTTTACAAAATGCAGACTTTTTTTTAAAATTTTTTTTTATTTTTAGAGAACAGAAGTTTTCTGGCTTGGCTTTGCAAATATAAATGCATTTTGGACCTTGAGTTCTTAAGCATCTATTTTAGCTCAACTGTCCCTCATCAAACCCCATAAGCAAAAGAGAGGATATTATTCCTTTCTTAAAGTTGAAGAATATGGATCCAGAGATTCTCCCTCCAGAAGAAAATGATAGCTAGAGAATTACATTTTTTGTTACCAAGAACCTGTCAGCAGCCTGCTGCAGTGTAGATTAAGTGTTGCACAGCTTTTTGCCAGTTCAGAGTAATTCAGTTTCAAATTCTGCCTTTCTACAGAGTCAGCAACAGCTCCTTGAATCAAAAAGATAAACTGTATCAGAGTGTGCACTCAGACTGCTTTCTCTCCTAAAGATTTATTTCTTCCTTCTATTAAGAGTATTCTTAAATGAGTGCAAATAAAATTCTCTAGGTCTTATACAGGTCCTTATGGTAACGAAATACTTAGCGTGTTTCCATTACTGGTTTTAGCACTAGTGTCCTGTAATGGTACATTGTGGAATTCAACTACATTTTTTGTCTATCAGAAGACAAAAACTGTTTCTTTCTCCCTAATCACAAACACATACAGAGTGCATTTAGCTAATTCATGATACACTATATGGGCTAGGAACCAGAAATAATTCTTATCAACTGTGTGATATTGACTTGTTGGTGGATTTTTTGTGTGCATACATGAGTGTATTTGACTGTGAAACCTAGAATCACAGAACCATAGAATATCCTGAGTCGGAAGGAACTCGTCAGGATCGTTGAATCCAACTCCTGGTCCTGCACAGGACAATCCAAGAATTATAATACGTGCCTGAGAGCACTGTCCAAACACCTCTTGAGCTCTGTCAGGCTTGATGCTGTGACCACTTCCCTGGGGAGTCTGTTCCAGTGCCCAACCAACCTCTGGGTGAAGAACTTTTTTGTGATATCCAACCCAAACCTCCCCTGACACAACTTCAGGCCGTTCCCTTGGGTCCTGTCACTGGTTACCACAGAGAAGAGATCAGTACCTGCCCCTCCTCCTCCCCTCACAAGGAAGTTGTACCTGCAGTGAGATCTCCCTTCAGTCTCCTCTTCTCCAGGCTGAACAGACCAAGTGCCCTCAGCCACTCCTCACACGGCTTCCCCTCAAGGCCCTTCACCATCCTCGTGCCCTCCTTTGGACACTCTCTAACAGCTCAATGTCTTTTTTGTATTGTGGCACCCAGAACTGCCCCCAGCACTCGAGGTGAGGCCGCCCCAGTGCAGAGCAGAGCAGGACAATCCCCTCCCTTGCCCGGCTGGCGATGCTGGGCCTGATGCACCCCAGGACACGGGTGGCCCTCCTGGCTGCCAGTGCGCTGCTGACTCAAATTCAACTTGCCATTGACCAGGACCCCCAGGTCCCTTCCCACTGTGCTGTTTTCCAGCATTTCATTCTCTGTTCTGTCTGTACATCCAGGGTTGCCCCATCTCAGATGCAGAATCTTGCTCTTGTTGAATGTCAGGTGGTTGGTGGATACCCAACCCTCTAATTTGTGGAAGTTTCTCTGCAGGGCCTGTCTTCCTTCAAGGAAGTCAACACCTCCTCCCAATTTAGTGTCAGTGGTAAACTTCCTCAGTATCCCTTCAGGTCCTGTGTTCAAGTCATTTACGAAGATGTGGAACAGAACTGGGCTTAAAATGGAACCCTGTAGAACCCCACTAGTGACAGGTCACCAGCCTGATGTAATCCCATTTACAACAATGAATCCATGTACGTGCATGTGAAACTCAAAAATTTATAAGAAGTCACAAACAGAGGAAAACTGTGATTTGCAGCTGATAGTGGTAGCTGACAGCATACAGAGTGCTGCTGTCTACTTCTAGAGAACAAAAAATTAATTTTCCCATCTGTC
>VZTE01001515.1:62477-86368 GCA_013397775.1 Eulacestoma nigropectus
TCTTCTCCAGGCTGAACAGACCAAGTGCCCTCAGCCACTCCTCACACGGCTTCCCCTCAAGGCCCTTCACCATCCTCGTGCCCTCCTTTGGACACTCTCTAACAGCTCAATGTCTTTTTTGTATTGTGGCACCCAGAACTGCCCCCAGCACTCGAGGTGAGGCCGCCCCAGTGCAGAGCAGAGCAGGACAATCCCCTCCCTTGCCCGGCTGGCGATGCTGGGCCTGATGCACCCCAGGACACGGGTGGCCCTCCTGGCTGCCAGTGCGCTGCTGACTCAAATTCAACTTGCCATTGACCAGGACCCCCAGGTCCCTTCCCACTGTGCTGTTTTCCAGCATTTCATTCTCTGTTCTGTCTGTACATCCAGGGTTGCCCCATCTCAGATGCAGAATCTTGCTCTTGTTGAATGTCAGGTGGTTGGTGGATACCCAACCCTCTAATTTGTGGAAGTTTCTCTGCAGGGCCTGTCTTCCTTCAAGGAAGTCAACACCTCCTCCCAATTTAGTGTCAGTGGTAAACTTCCTCAGTATCCCTTCAGGTCCTGTGTTCAAGTCATTTACGAAGATGTGGAACAGAACTGGGCTTAAAATGGAACCCTGTAGAACCCCACTAGTGACAGGTCACCAGCCTGATGTAATCCCATTTACAACAATGAATCCATGTACGTGCATGTGAAACTCAAAAATTTATAAGAAGTCACAAACAGAGGAAAACTGTGATTTGCAGCTGATAGTGGTAGCTGACAGCATACAGAGTGCTGCTGTCTACTTCTAGAGAACAAAAAATTAATTTTCCCATCTGTCACCTGCCTGTTGCACACTGCTTCTGTGCTTGGAAGCAGGCGAATGTAGAAAGATATAAGCCAGTTGCCTCTGACGGATACCCTGGAATATACAGATTTTTATTTACTTTCTTTTCCTATTTATTTTTTATTTCTTCTGCACTTGCTTGTTTTCACAAAGAGACCTCACTAGCCAGAGCCATAAAATAAACCAACCATTCAAAAGGAAACCAACCATAGTATTTTTTGGAATGATTGAAAGTGTGAACAAAATCCAATTGTGTGAGCCAAGGTAAATTCAGGTGAGAGAGCAGCACACATGGAGACAAAGAATTGTTTATTTTATTCAGTCCTGATAAAAAGATGCCTGCTCAACTTAAGGGGGCTGACTTTTCCCAGTGAAAAAAAGAGCTGAAAAATATGTACAGCCCTCTGAGAGCACAACAAAGATAAAGTCAGTGCAGTTCCTTGCTTTAAACCAGAGGCAGAACTATGAGCATCCACTCTGTTGCACCCATGAAAAGATGTGTCTGAGATAAGTAGCACAACCCACAACAGATATAGCCGGACAACTGGAATGAAAACAATCCTCCTCCCTGTGGGGTTGCAGTCTCCTGCAACTTATTAAACAAGAAATTCAAAAGTAGAGCCCAGCACCTAATATTAAAGCAGCAGAATCCACAACAAAATATGTCGATTCCATCTGCAAGCCTGCTGGAGCAGAGCTGGGAGACTGGAACAGCCATCACACCAAGTGTCCTGTGTGTCTGTTAGCTCTGAGGTCAGCATTTGCTGTGGGTGGAAGAGCAAAGCCTCAAGCACACTAAGTTCAGTGGGCACTCCTCTTGGCGAGGTGACTGTGAGGTGGCCAGAGAAGGGGCTGTATCCCCAGGGATTGCAAAGCAGTGCTGAGCTGTGCTCTCCTACGTGCCTTCTCCTGAAGTTGGATGCACCTTCATCCCAGAATCGGCAGCAGGGGGACATTAGGATCCCTCAAGAACAAGCTGTGGCTGATGACAAATCATTTGGAGATACAATTTCCCATGCTTAGTGGTGCTCCTGTGGTGTTTGTGCATGACTTCCCCTTCCAGAGAAGCACTAGCTAAGGCAATAGGCCTTAATTTCTATTTTCAGTGGACAAAACAAGCCATAGCAGAAGCTGGTTCACCTTGCATACAAGAACTGTGGTTTTTACCTCTAGTCTCTAGGGGAATGATATTAATGAATTTCCCTTGACTTTAAGACTGATTGCATTGTTTTCTTAGAGAAAGAGACACAAATGTTTAGAAAACATAAAGATACCTCTGGGTCTTCAGGATTAGTGCTACTCGCAAAAACCTTCAGTTCTCCAGCTTCCAGAAAACAGTGTAATTAGCAGTGTAATGAAATACATCATTTTTACTTAAGCTGCTAAGCTTCTCTCTGCATTTGGTTTGTTTTCACATGTAAACAGGATTTATGAATTCATCCTTTGTCTATGAAGGTTCCCAGTAACTTCTTTACCCCAGTCATCAGTTTTAATCACATTTAACACAGATGTTGCAGGTCATTAAACCCCTACAGGTTTTGCAAAAATAGCTGCCAACTGAGAACAGAAAAGCTGCAAATTCCTTCTTTTTAGGGGAAAGGCTAAAGCATGGACTAGTGTTTCCATACAGGATGAAACTAACAATTTTTTTAGACACAAAACTGTCTGACCACAATACACAAAACTAAAGTCAAAGAGGTACTTCTGGCACAGAGAGCTGCTTCCCAGGGTATATTTTCTCCTTCCGCACAGGAGGAGATGACACAATAAACTGCAGCAACACCGCTGCAGTTTTATCACAGCTCTTTAAACAGTAGTTGTTTTTCTTAGGGTATGAAAAAAGACCCCAAACAACAAATTGTCTCTTTATTACTTAGTAGCTATGAAAGGAGCATGGGGTCTTTTTCCACTAGGATTTTGGAAAGAGCTCAGATATATGCCTTGAAGCTAAATTTAAAAAAAAAAATATATTTTTTGTTTGCCTCAGTTGCATTGGGAAGGAGTAGTGATGATCTGCATTATGATTTTTGCACAGGTCAATACTGCATAATGCATTTAAATTCTCAGTTTAGAGAAAAACACCACTCAGTTTTGATTGACATCAGCTCCTGGATTAGTCCATTTCTCCTTACTACTTGCCAGATCTAACAGATCTCGGTGCTTGTAAACTTTTGCTCCATGGGGCTTTGTAGACCGCAAATAAACTCAGTCAGACTGCTCCCAAACTCTCTGCTCCTTCACTGGCCAGATAAGAGAAACTGAAATCTCTCTCCCCCTTGTACAAAGGCAGCAAGATGTGCATGTCTCTACTCAACATCAGGGTACATGAAGAGGTAGCCTTTACGCATTCATCAAACTGGTGAAGTGCAATAACATAGAAAACACAGTAGTTCTGTGTTTTCTTCCAAATATTCTTACGTTTGCTACATTGGAAATAAAACTGAACCTGCTTTCCTTCTTACCAGCATCCCCATGCAGTGTAACACTTCTTTCTTTTTTCAATGGGATGTGCTTTGAACTGCTCTATTGTTACCATAATAACATTAATTTAAGTAGTTTTTCAATAAGCCAATTATTCTTTATACAGATTAGACCTAAATATTAATTAAATGATGTACCTTAGACATGTCTTTTTCCAGGAAGCAGTACAATGCAAATGTTAATACTTCTCAATATGTATTCACAGTTGATAAATTATATTTTTTCTACAGAATTTCATGAATCAATGTAATTTTTTTTCACTATTCCCCCAATTTTATTATTATTTTTTTTTTTAAGTAAGAACATAACCCCGTTGTCTTTCTTGGCTGGGTAGTCTAAGCACCTTGACATTTGACTGGAAACAGCATAAGTAAAAAAATAATCTGTCTGTCTGTACAGAGGTTGCAAATTCTCTGTGTTTGACCTAGTAAGTTCTTTCACTGTCTCCAAGATTTATTTCTGTCTATGCCACTAATTTATATTCTTATTGTATTTGCTATGTTGAGGCTTTTTTAAGATAAACATAAGTTAAAGCATTATTGTGAAAAAAATTAGCTAAACATTCCTTCTAAAGCCTAGAGTATCAGGGTAAACATTTTCAACCCTTACCTCTCTCTGCAGGTATTGTCAAATTATTTACCCATTATCCATCAAAATCAAAAGAAATGTAAGTGATTTAATGCTGAAAGGGAAGAATTTTCACTGAGAATTAAGAGGACAAAGAAATAAGGCTATTTTATTTCTTTGTAGTCACAAAATCTGGACAGAAAGTGGTAACATCTCATCCCTCTGCTCTGTGGTGGTATCTCTCAAACTTTTCTTCCTTTTTTGATGTGATTTTCTAACCCTTGTTTGCTACAGTCCTTCAATGTATGCTACGTTTTGTTCATAGTCACCTCTTGCTTTGGAACAGCTTGAAAACAGTGAAATCCATGCAGTTCCATGATGGACTGAGACCATGACAGTGGCGCTCGCATGGGTACCAGTCTTCTAAGAGCTCCTTAGGCCTTCAATCAGATGCATAACAGGGTCATAAAGAGACTACGTGGCATTTACTAAGTGGCAAATGGAAATACCAGTCAACAATTAGGCAGAAGGTCCTATGTGTGCTGTGACCTACTGCAGCTGTAAGAAATCTGCGCCTGCTGCTAGACCCCTCAAAAAACCCACAGAAGTGGTTTACAACACACGAACCATCTCATCTGATACTTCCTGCCCAAGACCAAACCGCCTGGCTCAAACTCTCACTTCCTTTTTACCTATGAACTCACCCATTCCTGGCACCCACTATTACTTGGTAGAAAGAACAGGCTGAAATCTTCCCTCTCCCAAACGAGACAGTCTATTCCTACTTAGAAAATACAGCAATTTTATTTATATACAAGCAACTAGACATAAACACACACATATATGTGTATAGGAAAACAGATATTTACTCATTTGAGAATTGTTAGGTTTTTAAATGGAATTTCATATTGCCATCACTGTACAAAGGGAATTTTTTTAGTTTCTGAATACTCTGAGAAAATCAACAAGTTAAAACAATTAAGTCTGAAATTTGACTTTAATATTAAAATTACTTTCAAAGTTTGAACACCTAAAATGATGTGCTACAGGTAGCTATATCAGATTTGAACACATGCCTGACCCCTGCTCTTTAAGTGTTCATGTTCTTCAAACAAGTTGCAGGTGAAACTTTTCTAGCAGGGATGTCAATGCAAGCCTGTTGAACTAATCAGTATTAAATCAACATGGTTTAACATTTGCTTAGTGACATAATTCTTAAGTAGCATAAATTCTGTTAATGCTACTGCTTAGACTTCAGGAGTGGCACCATATCATCTTGACAGAAATTAGAAAGCCAGAAATATTTTTTTGTTGCTGAAAAACTTTATTGGTTATATGCTCAAGGCTTCTGAAATTAGTTTTTTGACTCTCCATACAGTAGGCATTTATGGTGTTTTATTGACTAGTGTGTCCTCCTTACTGCCACTTCTATTTAGCTTGAAAACAGAAAGCTAGGTTTCACAAATTGATGCTGATATATAGCATAACTAATTCAAGTCTCACATTCATGCCACTTTATCAAAACAAAAAAAAAAAAAAAAAGAAGCTGGGGTCAGAGAATAAAAGCAAGTTAGAATTTCAGCTTCCTTAGTAACTCAGCTGAGTACATCAAGATAGTCCTTGTGTGATAACAAGGTCACTAGAAAAACCGTATAAAAGAAAATATGAGGAAAATCAATTTAAGGAAAAAAGGTACTAGTACAAAACAACTGTTGTGCACTGGTGAGTCGCACACTTCATTTTTTTCATATATCATTGACATTTTTCACAAAAGCAGCTGTGACTCAGAGGACAGAATTTTCACTCTAAAATATTCATCTCAGGAGGATTTTGGCAGGTGTAATGCCTCTAGGTACTTTTGTTGGTACTTAAAGAGCTGCTAAAGCAGGAAAAAATCACTTTAAACACTTGGAAGGCCAGAGATGAGAAAACTTCAAATGATGTAAAAAAATGGCTGGAATCTATATGTTTGAATAGGGCTGAAACTAATCATATTTGATGGATACTAGCAGGACATTTTAGAAAGTGTAATAAATTGTTTCATATGTTGCCATAACCCTATAACAGATTCCTGACAAATAAAACCAAAAAAATACCCTCATTGCCTTTAGATGCTATGATAATGAATAGATTTTCAATGTATTTAATTAATTTATTTTTGCCCCTTGCCTTTTCTTGCAAATATATTCTTTTTTTGTTTCCTCTGTTGGCTCCTTAGGGTTAAACAAAATGGTTGTAACCTGAAGCAGCTGCAAGGTAGAGTTAACTTCTTTCATTGATTACATTACCAAAGAAAAAAGGTAATGCTAAGAATTCCTGTTTCTGCTTGGTTGGAGGTTAGTACAGTTACAGGCCTGCTTACATTGTACCTCCATTGATGGTTGTTTGCTTTTGCTAGAGGCGTTTCTCTGCAAAGCTGGATATTCTGGTTACAGGAAGTTTAGTGAAAGTAGATCTGTACGAAGCAGCCTCTGTGCAACCACACATGGAGGCTGAGGGGCTGCATTTTGCTCTGGAGTTACCAGGAATCACGGACTAGGGAAGGTAGAAGTCCTTCATTTTTATTTGCTGTCTGAGGTGAATCTCTACCAAAGCGTGCACTGGTAACAACAATGCAGATTCTCTAAGGAAGTGGCTGCTTTCACTACCTGAAACAATTGTCATAATAGTTGTTGTTTGGATGATAAAGGCCTCCTTCATACTTTTTCAGACCACAGTCGTAGGATCATAGAATCACAGAATTATAGAAAGGCTTGGGTTAGAAGGAACCTTAAAGATCATCTAATTCCAACTCAGCCTTCCAGTTGACCACCTTGCTCAAAGCCCAGTCTAACCTGGCCTTGAACACTCCCAGGGATTCGAAAAACCTCTCTGGTCAACCTGTTCCAGGTTCTCCCCATCCTTACAGTGAAGAATTTCTTCCTAATATCCAATATAAACCTGCTCTTTTTCAGTTTAAAGCCATTACCCTTTGTCCTATCACTACAGGCCCTTGCCAAAAGTCCCACTCCAGCTTTCCTGCAGGTCCTCTTTAGGTATTGGAAGGCTTGCTATAAGCTCTCTCCAGTTTTCTTTCTCCAGACTGAACAACCCCAACCCTCTCAGCCACAGGAGAGGTGCTCAAGCCCTTTGATCATCTTGATGGCCCTTCCCTGGACTCACTACAAGAGGTCCATGTCCTTCCTGTGCTGGGAGCCCAGAGCTGGATGCAGGGCTCCAGGTGGAGTCTCACCAGAGCAGAGCAGAGGGGGAGAATCCCCTCCCTCCCCTGCTGGCCACGCTGCTTTGGAAGCAGCCCAGGACACGTTTGGCTCTCTGGGCTGTGGGTGCTCATGGCCGGGTCATGTCCAGCCTCTCATCCACCAGCACTCCAAGGCTTTCTCACAAGGCCAATTTCGATCCGTTCTCTGCCCAGCCTGTGTTTATTGTTGGGACTGTCCCCACTCAAGTGCAGCACCTTGCACTCGGCCTTTTTGAACTTCAGGAGGTTTGCACAGGTTCACACCTCTCAAGCCTATCAAGGCCCCTCTGGGTGGCATCCTTTCCCTTCAGCATGTGAACTTCACCACACAGTTTGGTGTCATCCATCCACCATAAAATTTGTAAACAGACTGACCCGAAGTATTTCTCTAAATTTATCACCTAAAGCTGGAGCCAGCTCCAAACAAGATTATTATCTAATTCACTGTCCGTTGTACAAGAGGCTATGTGAAATGGAGCCCAAGAAAAATTACAAACTAGGTTTACTTTAGACAAATGGTTTGGGCTAAAACAATAGAGAACAGGAAAATTAAGCAAGCCTGATATTCAAGCTTATAATATGGAGATGTGGGACTTCATTTTTTCAGACTATGTATAATCTACTGTCCGTAACAAGAAAATTAGATAAATTTCTGTGAATATACAAACAAAAAAACCTCCAGAAATTAATCTAGGAATCTAACCCTCCTTTGACAGTCTTGCCTTCTTCTTCTCTTTCAGAAATAGTTTTAATTTCTATTCAAGAATATTTCATTTTTACCTTTTCATTCTCTGTTTCCTCCTTAGTACCTCCATCGCCTGCCTACAATTTACCAATTCCAACAGAAAAACAATTTCACTCTGATAAATCACACCACTTAACTCTTATGTCGCAATTTTCTTCTGCAGACCTGCAGCTGCTCTACAAAAGGAAGTTTCAGTACTGAGTTTGTGTGAATTACACAGGGGACAGTATATACTTTATGTAAGCAAGAAATAGAAGGAAGGGGTCATTTTTTCTATCTCCTTTCACACCAGGAATTACTTTCTATAATTCTGCTTTCATGTAATTTTTCTGTAGATGGTTTCTTTTTGCCAAGAAATAGAAAGTTCGCAGGGGCGGTCATTGGAATATATTGTTCATGTATCCCATGTGGTAAACTTGCCTTATCTGGCCCTCTATTTACCCTTTCCTTAAACTTTTTTCTTTTGAGTGTTCTACATAACAATTCTTTGTTATCAGTGCTTATTCATTTGTCAGTGTAAAGATAACTCTTCAGTTGAAGAAACGCATGCTTCGTGAAGTTCATATCTGATCAAGTTGCATGATATTTTATTGTGTGTTTGCAAGTCTTGATGAGGAGCCAAATGGGGACATAGTCATGGGCTGGGAAACATTGATGGGGGTGTTTGCCCAGTTCTGTTGGGTGTAGATCTAAAATGCATGTGTACTTTTTCAATGTTGGTTCTTTAAACTATCCCCAGAGGTCGCTATTCCCAAGACTCTCCCACTGCCACTGATATTTTCTGTGCTCTTATAGATCAGCAGTCCCTTTCTAAGTGAGACAGAATACAGTTTCAGGGAAAGGATATGGTTATAAAAGCCACACTGCAGCCAGAAAGAATAGGAAAATGCCTCAATGCTCTGTGAAGTGACACTTTTCCTACAAGAAATCTTTATGAATTGACAGGTTATTTCAGCATCGTTCTGCAAAATCTATCATGAATGCTAAATTATATGAAACAATTATAATGTTCATTCTGCACACCTATGAAAGAGTTGGAAATCATAATCACAAATCGATTTGTTGCTCCAGCCTCAGGTCTGCACCCACAAGTGCAGAATGCATCTCTGATCTGTTTCCCAGTCGCACCTCATTCTGCTACCTACAAAGAACCAGCCTGGGAAGGGGAAATGCTCTGCCCTTCCGTACAAATTCTGCAGCTGTCTGCCCTTTGTTCTCCTGTAATACACTGCCAAATGTGTCACTTATGACCAGCAGATTTAGTGGGTTACAGCATCTGTGGTGCCTAAGTAGAAGTGACTGGAGAACATGATTTCACAGGCAAACAACAAAGTCAAGTCTAAATGTCATGATCATTATTTTTCCTATTATATTATCAAATCCTTGTGCGTCAAACAATTCTGACAGAATCTGTACTTTTCCCACAGAAAACAAAGCTGTTAATTGTGACTAGATAACACTTATGGCTGTTTTGCCTGGGAAATATTTTAGCCATAAGGAAAGTTCCTTGCGCAGGTCTAAAAAGAGCTTTCACTGTCAGTTCAAAAGTCTCAGAGGTTTATTTCGGTTCAGATCCAAAATAAAGGTTTTCACTTCTTACATTTTGTGGAGATCATTGTATTTATGTGAGTCAGTGATCAATAGGACCCATAACGATTAAAATTATGACATTAAAAGAGTATTAAATTGTAGCAATAAGGTTGTGGGCAAACACAAACTAATTATTCGTCTGACATTAAGCTTAAACAGGGAAAATGCCAAATGATTGAAGTTTATTTACTGAAGATGAAGGAGGAAGAGTGTGCATGGAGATGAGCTTTAAAATTTGAAAACACAATTCCTCTTTGTTTAATATAGGAATAACCCAGAATATTTAGGAAATTTTGTCACAAAACACAACCATGTCCTGTCTGTGTCTGTCAGGGGTGCCTAGAGCACACACAACACACATGCAGGCTTCTCCTTCACTCATTTAGTCAGAGAGCTGCTCAGCCCTATTCACTGAGCCCAAGAGAGCCCAAGATACATCTTTGATGGGAGATCAGATCAAGGTCCTAAAATCTATGTAGTGTTATTGGCTGCTTCTGTGTGCTTTATGGCTATACCTAGTCAAATAAATTAGGTGGAATTTATGTCAACTGAATATAAATTTCAGTTGCTCTCGTTGCTTAGACAACATAAAAATCTTCTAGGTGGAAATTTGTCTGAAAAACAACTTCTGCAGAACATTTCAGCCTCAGAGGAAACACATATTTTATTGTATTATATTTTGTTGCATTATCATATAATATTCAAGGGCTCTGTGATTTCTTCCTCAAATCCTATTTTGGTGCTAGATAGAAAAACAAGATCAGTTTTTTTACACTACAGTTTTGATTTCATTTTTTTGTTTGGTTTCCTTTTTCTTTTTTCCGTTGTTTTTAATTCTTTCTTTCTTTCTTTCTTTCTTTCTTTCTTTCTTTCTTTCTTTCTTTCTTTCTTTCTTTCTTTCTTTCTTTCTTTCTTTCTTTCTTTCTTTCTTTCTTTCCTTTTTTTCTCTTTCTTTCTCTTTCTCTCTTTCTTTCTTTCCTCATCAGTTAGGACAATATCTATAAACAGGACTATGGCATTTTGTTTTCATAAGAAATATTGTTTACCCTTTGGACTTATCCAACTTCTCCATGGGATACACTTTCCTGAAGCCACTCAAGGCTATTATTGTAATCTCCTGTCGTATTTTTTAAGAGATGAACACATAGTACCTGCTAATTGACAGAACTAGCTTTCAAGAAGTCAGAAAAGCTTTTGTTGAAGTGTATCAAATGGTTCTTAATTCTCTTTCTGTTTGTCTCACATTTGACCTTGGACTGAACTTTCATATTTCTGAACTGTTTAACAATCAACCATATTTCACTCCTTCATCTGCTCCAGTTATCATCTACCAGAGACCATTAATCACATTAATCCTGCGCTCTGCAGACCTTCCATAGGGCACTATTTGTATGAATTTGTTTCATCTGTAGATGGCTGACATGGATTGGAGTGGACTTACTGTTTCTGATTCAGCCTTACACCATTTATCTGTACCCAGTGGCCAGCCCATAATAAATGGCTGTTGCCGATGAAATAGGCCATCCTCCTTAAGCTGCCAATGCTTTGAATATTAACCTAGTGGAGAAAAACATCTCTTTCTACAGTGAAACACTGCTCTGGCATTGGTGAGAGCAGTAGGTGAGCTGGGTCAAGTTCTGTCTTCTGTTGGTGGCCACACAAAATGTCCCTCTGAGAACATGGTTTCTCTGAAACACCTCTGCTGCTGGCACATTCTGCTGCCATCACAAGCTTCAGCCATTGATGCAGAGTGAACCTCAACTCTGGTAAGTCTTACCATGGCAGTGGTGTTTGCTGGTAAGTCTGGACCGGGGTTAAGTTTGTACTTGGGCTGCCCCATTTTTCTTAGTGGATAAATGATGATGGTGCCATCATTAGTCCAATCCACAACAGGTAGAGATAGGAAATGGTTAGTCTTCTTCACCTAGAGAAAACATGACGGCTGTTTGAGTAAACTGCAAGAAAATCGTTTTGCCCTGAAAAAAAATTTCAAGATTATTTTCTCCATTCATCTTACTGAAGGACACATAGCAAACATGGTAAGAGTTTGCGGTACTGCGAACCTGAGTAGGTCTCCTGGTGTGTCCAAATTTAGGCAAGTAACCACAGGGGACCTCACTTTCTGAGGAGATAGACATCTTTCTTCCCACTGACGTCACTTGTTACTGTTCGGTCAAAGAGACACAGTTATACAACAGTTTTGTACCTTTTCTTACCTTTTTGACTGTAAGGAAAACAACCTTCCTGACCCCGGTGACCCTGTTTAAATGTTACAAATGACTAACATAACTTTGTGATCTGACTGGTGCAAGATGGGGTTATGAAGCTTCACGTCCAAGCAAGCATTTAAGTGTTTTCATTTTTATGGATGTGCACCTGGAACTTCTATTTATATTCTTCTTCTATTTACATTATGATCTGAAGGCTATAAAATTAAACACAGTCAAACTGATCACAAGTAAATATAATTTGAAAATCTCACGGTATATCACCTTTATGTACATTTATATCACCTTTATGAACATGTGTTCTATCTTGTCTAGTATATTTTTCCCGATATGAAAAAAATGAAAAAAAAAATACTAATATTCATGGAAGTGCAACAACACATTTGATGCAGTGCAGCCTCAAGGGGTTGTTGGAGACAAGCAGCAGTTTTTGTGGAGGGAGGGTGATTAAAGGAGATAGGTAAATATGTAAAATAAAGGATGACACATAGAAAGTTTTGTTTTGCTGTTTTCCTGAAACATCAAGTAAAAAATGCATTCACAATGAAAAGTCATGCACTGGAGGCTTGTTGGTAATGTCTCACCTACTTCTGGCTAGGTGTTCTGCAAGCTGGCATTTTGAGACTGTCATTGTCCAAAGTGTAACTAATCTTTCAACACAACAAAAAGCTGTGAAGGCTGAGGCAAAACAAAGAGTTTAGTCCTTCCCAAGAAAAGGTAGTAGTGTCAAAATAAAAAGAAAATGAAGCTGGTTTCATTAGAAAGATTACCATATCACATCAGAAACAGGCCCCTGAGTTGTGGTATTTGCTTTCAAATGTAGAGAGAAGACAGCAGCCTCAGATTCCCCTCACGATCAGTGCTAGGCAGCTGTGAGGAGTGTGTGCTGAACAGATTGCATGTTAAACAAGCACACCTGGGAGGAGAAGGCAGGCAAATAGTCACAGCCCACCTCTCCCTGCTCCCAGTATACTCTCAGATCTGACCAAACACTGTTTACATCTAATTTGGGGTAGAGGTGGATTCTTGGATGGGAGATCAATTCACAATATGAGACCAAGGGAATTTCTGGACACATTCTTTGGGCAACATGGCAATGAGTGCACCCTGCGCAGAGGCTCAGTGCCCAGCTGTCACTTCTATTTTTCTCATCCCTGGCTGCCAGAGGCTCACCTTGATGGCAGATTAAAGCAAAATGGAGGTTAATGTATGGCCTACCATGCATCTCATCTCTGTGCTCACTGGCTTTCTGTATTTGTCTAATGAGGAAACAGCAATTTTCCATGCAAAAGGCTTAGATATTCAAACCTCCATACTCATACCACCATCAAAGGCTCATCTTTATGTCAGCCATAAAATCTTGTATCATCACAGCTGTCCTCATTGTAAATGGCAAACCCTCATGAACAGTATTATTTTGTGGTTATGTTTGTGATTATTATTTTAAGCTAGCCATTAATAAGTCCCTTCCTCACTGCAGTTATGCTTACAAAATATTTCTGTTATGTATCTTCTTGAAAAATATCAAATCACCCTAAAGTTTAAGAAATACTTTAAAAATTAACCACATAGCTATGAGGTAGGTAAGAAAAGCAATTTATAAATGCTAAAACTTAATAATCTGAATGATTGCAAAACCCTAAAGTACCTAAAAATGAGGCAATGGAACCAGAAACTGAAAACACAAGGGAAAAAAATAAAGGTACAGGAATTTCCAAGACATTAAAACACTACACAATGGCCGGATTGTTTACATTTTAAGGTGTTTAAACCTTGATAGAATGGTGACTTGCTGGTAGCAAGATTTTACTGATTCAAACAACTGCATATGAGAAATCCTCCTTTCCCGTGAGATACACGAAAGAACTTCACAAGTGGGAAAGCAGTGGAAAAAAAAAAATTAGTTTTGTCTGTATTTATTTTGCCTGTATATTGAGGACTGGGAGTAAGGAGGTTTTTGAAGTGCAGAATAGTCTCCTGCTCCTTTATATGTATGTAAAGTAAGATAATCCCTTGGATGTCATTTGTCATAAAGCAAGGTGTGTGAAACACGCGGACTCAAACGAAAGTATTTTTTATGCAGAAAGAGCCTGTAGCAATGATACTTTTTCCTCTGGAGTTATAAAAGTTTTACACAAGAACAGATTGGGTAAGTCGAAGTCCATCAATCAAACTATTTATCATCTGTATTACAGGTTTCCTAAAGCTTTGTCCCTCTGCTGGACTTTTCTAAGCAAAAATAATTTTGGGACAGAACTGCTCATCTCTGTGAAATTTCATATTAATTTCTGGGTGCACACACTTTTCCCATGCACCACTGAGAAGGATGAAATTTCAGTAGTGTAAAGCCACTGTGAGCACAGCCATGCTCTCTGTTCCTGCCTTGTGCAATTATCAGTGATATGATGAGGCATCAGTAATTCCCTGTTTCAGCTACCCATGCACAGGGGATGTTCAGCACAGCCCACACACCCCCTTCCAGACTGGGATATCTCCAGTTTTTAAACACACCACATACTAAGACAGGTAAGCTATTTTGCTTTTCACTGTAGTAAAGTATGTGCAACAATAGAAAAATGGCACTTTCCCAAACATGTCCCTTTGAGATCTCATTCGTGCAACACCCCACCTACCTGCTACACTCAGGTATTTTCTCTCGGCTAAAAGATGGATAACTGAGTATTTCACACAGACAATCAAATAATCATATAGTATTTTCAAGGCCGGAGTTTAATTATAAATCATAAGAAATCTATAATGCAATTACCACATGGAAGTTAATTTCAGAATAGACTTTCACAAATATTTCCATAAAAAGATTAACTGATCGTATTTTATTTCAAAGGTCTTATTTACCATTCAAAACATCAACATATTGCAGGCTCTTTGAACAAATGGCTTCTCTAGTCCTCTTACCATACTTTTGAATGAAAATTCACTTGAGGAAAGGGAGGCACCAACAAAGAAACATGTATTGAGACAGATATGTAAAATAAAGCAATTAATTACAGAGACAGAAAGCAGATATTTCTAACAAAACAACAACAAGAAGAAGCCATATGAATGTTGGCTAAGAAGCAGGCAGTATACAACCATACTGCCTTAGCAAAACCTATGGACCATGTATCCTGTAGACTGCATTCTCTGATGACCATTGCGTGTTTAAACTGACCAAGGTGAACACAGGTGAGGTGCAGAAGGAAGACACATTTTCCTCCACCAGCACAGGCTACGTGACAGCAGAACAGAGACTGATAGATAAAACATGTATCTATAATATGGGGAATGCAGATCACCCTCAACCCTCCATTTTATGACTGTACTCCTTTCCCTCTGCACAATGTTAATATCTTTTTCCCTCCTTTTTTTTTTTTTTTTTTTCCACTTTTCTTCTCCACAGAAACATCCTGAAAAATTCTGTCTCCAGCCTACTCTGCTCCCTGGCTGATGGGATGGACCCTACCTACCAAGTTGTGCTCACCCCTCAGTGTCACCACAACCTGAACAAAGTCTGAACAAGCGAAACAGTTATCATCATGTTTATAAAGAATTTCACAACGTTTTCTGCATATGCTCATGGTTATTTTGGAGCAACAAGTGTAAGCTCCAGGATAACAGTGGCCTTACTACAGAAAACACATTTTTATCACTATCTGTTTGGAAGGAAAAGCTGTGTTCAGTTCCTCACCTGTTATTGCTCCACATCCTCCACATGAAAATATTCTACAAGTTTACTTTTATTTCACCACTGAAATTACTGAGTTCTTCTGTAATTTCAAAGACAGGGTTTTGGGTTATGAAGACTTTTATATATTAACCAAAAAAAAGCATACATATACATATATATATATATATATAAAAGTCTCTTAGTTCTGTCATATTGTGAACATTTTTAAACAATAAATAAAACCAACTAAGAACACTGGCATTCTTGTGTGGATGGAGGTGTAAGAAGAATATTATATATCATTATCTCCACTCCTAACCTTCTGATTCTGCTTTTTCTGCTTAGAAGGGAAGGATATTTCTCTGTAAAAGAGGTTATGAACCTGTTATAATTACTCATCTCTCTTTGGAGGTAGCCCTTGCAGCAGACAGATTATCTTACCTATCTGAATTTTTGATCACATCCTGTGGGATAGCTAACTCCTTGGAAGAAACTGAGGGTGGAGCCCTTTATATCCAGGAAACTGAGATTTGGAGATGACAATATCTTCAGTGACTCATCAGCATGTTTGGAAAACACAAGAAAGATTTATGTGCACATTTTGTGGTGTTAAGAGCTGATTTTCTGCTTTTTCCTGATGCTCCCTGAAGCTTTCTTTCTACTCTAACTGTGAAAACCAATTCAGACAGGCAGTTTTATTCATTTAGGCAGTAATTATTCAAAAATTTCCCAGCATTTATGTTCATTTGATGCAATCTTACACAAACACCTGCTAGTACACACTGTTCAGGGTCACTCGGATATTGTATAAGCTTTCAAATAGAATAACAAACTCAAATCAACTGTTCCTAGTGGCAGTGGCTCCACTGTTCACTCTAACACTCTCCACTGTGCAGAGCTGAAACAGAAATAAACCACATCTTCTGAGACAAGCAATTAGTGTTTCATAGCATATGGGAATATGTTTTCAGCCCTCAGATGCTCATGGCCCTTCTCAGACAGGAAGATGAATTGTCTTCTCCCCAAGGTGCAACACTTCTATCTTTAGCTCAACTGACTCAGAGAGTCTTACATAAATTTTAATTTGGACAGGCTACTCAAACAGCATATGTATTCAAAATTTTTATCAGAGTTATATGACATAGGTTTGGGTTTTTAGGGGAGAAATCATGTGATTTGTTTCTTTCTTGTTTTACCACAGTAAAGTAGGCATTATCAAGGGTGTTGAAATAATTTTCTCTCTTGACTTTGATTAGCAAATCATGTCCAAAGATGGATCTGCATTGCCTACTGCAGCGCAGATCATTGGAAGCCAAACTATTTTCCCATATTTCATCTGAGAAGATGGCTATATTTTGTGTTGCCACACATCACTCAAACACAGCACTGGCCCAGCTCAGGGTCCACATCATCCCTGAGCCAGATTGTACTCACACCTCCTGTACTGGCTTGACCTTGTCCAGCAACTAAGCAATCACTCGGCCACTCATTTGCTCTCCCCTGCCCTTCCACACACCCAGCAGGATGGGGGAAAGAATCTGAATAGCAAAAATTAGATAAATATGTGTGTTGAGATCAATGCAGCTTAATAAGTTAAGGAAGAGGAAAAAACGCAAACAAGTGATGCAGATGTAATCACTCACCACCTCCCACAAGCAGACAATGTCCAGCCTGTCCCTGAGCAACTTCTTTTGCTGAGCATAATGTTATATAGCATGGAATACATCTTTGGACAGTTTGGGTCAATTGTCAGTCTGTGTCTATTCCCAGCCCCTTCCCCACACATGGACTACTGTCTGAGGAGATCAGAGTGAGAAAAGAAGAAGGCCTTAACAGTGTTCAAGTACAGTTCAGCAATAGTCAAAGCATTGACATGTTGTCAGTCAAAATTCCAAACCACAGCACTATAAAGGGCCCAATAAAGAAAAGTGTCTTCAACCCAGCCAGATCCAGTACACCTCCTACACTTCAGTGAGGAAGAAATCCCTTACATGGAGATATCTGAGCTGTTGAGCCCACCCAGGCAGCTAGAGCAGCCAAAACACAGAACCTCCATCTCAGCTTGGTCTGTTGGCCTCATTTCTCTGCTGCAGAAATGCCAGAAATCTGAAACAAAATGGTAGATGAAATAACTGCTACTGCATGGCAACTCTTGGCATTTAATGGAAAAAGAGGCTGTTTCCAGTACCAAAGCTAGTTTGCTTGTTGCTTATTTAACTAATATGAGTAATCGCTCCTTTGTCTTTTAGCATCTGTTTTCTTGATACTTTTTATCTCAGCATGCTGCAAGGCTGGGACAACATCCTGAATCTCTGCATGACCCTAGTAGCTACATTGTAAACTTGCAGTTTTTTTTGGAAGGAGCATTTGATCTTCCTAAATTCACAACCATAAAGGAACATCTTAGCTAAGGGCAACTACCCACTCTACCTCTCTAACCCCCTAGACATATCCAAAGCTGTGCCTGTGTTTTTTGTGCTGTATTTTTGCGTTCCCTGTTCTATACTATTCTGCAATGGCTGGTATTATGCAGCTGCTCTCAGCAAACCTGTTCTACTAGAATGATTTAGCCAGGTACATATTTGAAGACTACTGCCATGTTTTCCCTTCTTTGCTCTGCTTTCATTTCCGTGGGTGATGCAACTCCAGTTAATCCACTGTTTTATCAGAAACCATGCTTTGTAGACTTGTAGTGATTCCTACCACTCTCTTCTCTCCAGTCACAGTGCCTCAAAAGAGGTGAAAAATTGCTACCTTGTAAAGTTAGACTGCTGGGTCCATCTATCCCTCTATTCCGGCTTCAACAGTGAAAAATGGAAATGAGCAGAGGGAGTACACAAACCTGGCCACTTAGAAGATGCTAAGTAGAACGAATGCATTAGGATTATTATTGCAGAGTATGGAATTTCTTATTTATCTCACTGTGAGGTTGAACCATCAACCCGTCACTGCAAACATGAGATGAGGTA
This sequence comes from Eulacestoma nigropectus, assembly GCA_013397775.1. NCBI lineage: Eukaryota > Metazoa > Chordata > Aves > Passeriformes > Eulacestoma > Eulacestoma nigropectus. The sequence goes on from VZTE01001515.1 coordinate 80,777, forward strand.
TGCCCATGGTAACAGGATAGCTCACAAGTTTGTCTGAGAGAAGGCCAGAGGACTAGTAAGCTAGAGATACAGAATTATCAGTGACAGTATGAAGTTTTTTTCGAGTTTCATTTGCACTATGTTGAATCAGAAATAAATCTGAAGGTTCCCCTAACATAACTCAATATTTTTGCTTTCAATGTCAAAAGAAGCCAGAAAGTTTAATGAACAAATACTTATCCAACTATTTGATTTTTTAAAAAATAAATGGATTCTGTTTAAATTTTGGATGAATATCAAAGACCTGTTTTATTTTTTCTCTTTTTTGTTAAAACTAACTAGCTCACTGATAAAAATATGGCAATCCAAAGACTGGAGGCCTCAGTAATAAAAAGGTCTGGTTAAGGCAAGTATAATGAAGCTGAAATAAAGTGATGAGTTAATAACAATTGATGAGAAAATGAGTTCCTAATCACTAATAACTCAGGGAATTATACAATAAACCAAAGCATTAAAAATGCTAACAACCTAAAGACAGAAATATTTGTCTGTTCAAGCAGCATAGCTTTTTCAGAAAAATGGTTAGAAATTGTATTGTTTCCCTTACAGGGAATGAAAAAGACACTGAAGAAAAATTTGATCTGGATTACAGCTGCTATATTTTAAAAAGCATCTCTTTATAAATTTACTTCAGTCACTAATATGTATCTTACAAAACTATCTGATTGTATATTAATTTACAAGAATGTTTTTCCTTTTCCAAAAGCAATTTATTCCTCGACAGAAGAATGTAAATGGCCCAACATCCATACACACTTCTTAGTAAGAATCACTGTTGAAACTTGATCATTCTTCACTGTTGGTCCACAGAGTCAGCTCTCTCCATATCTGAAGATCACCAAGTCAGGGAACTCATGGCTGGGGCAGTGCAAATCAACACGTGAGGTGCAGTCTGTGATTGACATAAAGACTAAGAAGAGAAACAACCACAAAATCAAAAGTGATGAACACAGTGCTGATAGCCTGCTGTAATCCTTAGATATGATGCTTACACTCCGCCATCTGGACTGGCCTGCACCTAGCTTACTTTTCACCTGTGCAAGTAATTATCAGAGTATCTTTAAAATACAGGGTGGCTATGCATATAAGATGCAGGGAGACCCAAGTAAGTTTTACTTAGAAGCCTTTACCTAGACTGGTCTTGGGGAGAAAAAGAGCATCCAGCCATTGAAGCAGGAGGGGTAACTTGTTCTCCTGAACTTCTTTCCCAGTCCTCAGGATAATATATGGGCATAGGGACTGTCAAACATCTGCTGTTGTAATTCCAGATTTTTCCTGCCTTGATTAACATTCAAATACCCTCTTCATTAAAATCCATCTTATCTTTATTTAGTGCTGTACATAAGAAAGCTATTTTATAAATTTAATCACAGTTTACTATTACCATAAGTACTTCAAAGAGTTTATATAGCTAAATTCTTTTCATTAACTTCGTTTGTTTATTCTAATTACTATCTGAATCATAACATTCTAAGTCATTTATTATTAAAATTGCCTCAAGGTGATCAACAGAACAACTTCACTTCAATTTTTTCCACTTCTTCCCTCTTCTCAAAATGAATGAAGTTCAGAGGGTGAAGTGCCTGGGAAAGAGTATGTGGAAATATTGAAATGTGGCCACAAATAAAACCATACAAACACCTAAACAGGTTTCTTTAATAATAATGATGCACTTTGGCAAGAAAGGAAATCTAGCAGTGCAGGAGGATCTTTCTGGCAGCACATTAATATGTGCAGTGATGACACAGTTATTGAAATAGCTAACTGGCAGCCTCACTGCAGTAGGTGCGTTGAGAGTTTAGATGGAAGGTAGAGGGAAGAGACTTGAGTCAGCAGGAGCCAGCAGATAGTTGAAACTAGGATCTTCTGTTAGAAATTATATCATTAAACTTTTTTCTAACGGTGCCTTGCTCCCATTTGCTTTTGAACCCTATCCTAAATCTTCACATCCTTCCTTTTTATACCTATTTTTCTGTCTCCTTGTACTGACCTCATTCTATGTGGTATTTTTAACAATTCATTTCCCTGCAATCTATTCCCTGCCTCATGTTCACTTTAGTTAACCCAAAATACCAGCCTAAAATATTGCAAACATCACAGAGCATTCTGTCTGACTCTCTTGTCAAATTTCTTCTGGCTGAAAGAGTCCAGACATACATGAATGTGGATGGGTTTTAAGCCCATAAATAAACAATTAACCTAGCAAATATTTTTTTTATCAATCTCTTTCTAATAATTTAAGAACATATTTTAAGCATCTTTTGAACAGTTTTACCCTTAAAATATGTAGAGAAATAAAGTAGCTAGCCTATTCCTGCTTGTGTTCTTGGCTGTAACAAGGAGAGAGATTTCCTTTCTTTGCACTTAACACCTAATCCACTAAAAAAATTTTTCTCCCTGAGTTAGAGCTGGCAGATCTTTGTGTTTCTGCATATTTGATTTTAGATTCAAGCCAGATTATCTTAGATACTGTTAAAAATATTAATCTGCACTGTCTGGCATTGCACTGTCTTCACACAGGATGTATAAAATATGGTTCTGTCTTGAAATGTTTTTGAAAACCCAGCTTTTTTCTCTCACTCCTCAGAAACTCTGTGTGATAGGTTATCTGATTCTTTATAAGAAAGGCCTGAGCATGAAGTCTGCACTGCAGTTTTGATTCACTACTTTGGCATACACAAGACTGTGCCAGTGGATCCACAATTAAGCTGTGCAATGAGCTTCAAGTGTATCTTAGGGGTGGGTGACTGTAAAAGTGACTGAGCAGGTGGTTTCTACCAGCAAAACATTGGGGAACTCAGCACTGCCTATAACTCATTCTCTTGGATGAGGAATAGCTCCAAATACTGAGCAACTATGAACTTTGTACACACAGCTGCAATTTACTTTAATTGGTGATTCACAAAGATCTCTGGATGGCAGAATTTCAAGAAACATTTCTGACAGGTACTCCCTCAGACTTAGAGGGAGACAAAAGGTACACTGTAGTAAATGTTTATTGTTTTGCAAGTGACATCAAGATTCCAAGCCATTGCAGGATCCAATCCATTGCAGGATCCTAAATTCCTGCAGAGAAAGGGTGTAAGACTAATACTGAATGTAATGCTGTGTCTGTATGATTAAAAAGGAAAAAATATGTTTTTCAAATCTTATCATCATAGCAACACGAATTATTTCAATCCTTAGCTTGTTTGTTATATTACATAATTTCTTCTACAAATGTATTAACCTAATATGACAGAAGTAGAAATATTTTTATAAAATCAAACTTCTAAAAATTCTCTTAGAGAAAGCTACAAGAAAATTCCTCTACAGGACTTCATGTTGTGTCTCCTGTTCTTCACAACTGTGGGATTGTCCCCCATACAGCAAGACCAGCCCAGAAAAGCCATATGAAAATTGTACTAACTGCTCGAGGACACTTCAGACCATGTTTCATTCACAGCAGTTGTCAGTCTGGAAGAGCTAAGCAGAAACCTTTGGCAAATCACATTGTCTTCAGAAAAGGATAATAATTGACAATCGTCATCCTTGATGAAATGATTTAAATATTCATTCCCTTCTGCAGCAGCCACTGATGAAAGTGACTCAACTTTCCTGGACTGTCCTTACATACAGTAGATCCCAGACTGTGTTTCTCATTGGTTCTTCATTATGAACTTTGTGACACTACTGTAGATGAAGTTTTCAATAATATGTTTTGACAAAACATGAAGAAAATAAAGCCTGATGCACTTTGCTCAAGGAAGTGGAATTTATGTTCAGGATAACCTTAGGGAAACAGGAGATCTCAGTGAAGGCTACAGCTCTGATGATGACCTGAGCTGACTAGGCCATCTTTCCTTTCTGGGTCATATTGATGTGAAAGGCAGAGACAGCTCTGAAATCTGCTGAAGAACCAACCAGCAAGAGACTGTACACACCCAAATGCCTCACATCCTCTTTGTGTCAGCCTGTTCTGCAAACAGATCCCACAGCAAGAGAGACTGAAAAAGACTTTTACTTCATTTGTCTCCTTGTTAACCAAATCTTAAATGTCCCATTCTGATAGAGGAAGGTCACCTTGCCCATGGCAGGGGATTGGAACTAGGTGATCTTTAAGGTCCCTTCCAACCCAGACCATCCTACAAAACTCTGAGTACCACTTCCATTACTGCTGTGTTTAGCTGTTAGGGATTTTTAATTACTGTCCTGGTAGTTTAATAAAGTGGATCAGGAAAAGTAGAGAAACTTGTGAACACTTATATCCCAAGCCACTTAGAAATCTCTTGAAGGGCTTTAGATAGAAAATTAAGCCTCATTTGCACAATTTAAAGGTCTAATCCCAAGTGGAAAACTTGGACAAACAATATGCCACATACTGAAAGTTTTGAAGTATACAAAAAAAAGAAAAATGTAAATATTCCCCATACCTCAGCAGTAGAATGCTTGGCAATTGTTTCCTCTAGCAACTTCTTAGTAGAACATGGAAATACAGTTATTCAAATATTCTCTTTAGCTGAGAGATGGCAGAGACCAACCTATAAGAGAAGGTCCAGGGACAAATGAAAACTGTCGCTTCTCAAGGGAAACTGGATTTAAGTGTTTTCTGTAACAGAATTTTTGCAAGACATTATTGTAAATGCTTAGTAAACAAAGGAAAGAATTAGGTTAAGAGAACCCTTTTTTTTCCCTTGCAGGTATGACTGTTGTGATTTAAGTCAGGTTTCTTCAACACAAAGTAGGTCCCACTTGTGAGTAAAATAAATTTATGACCACACCTATTCTAGCTAAACCAAACTATGCATTTTAAGCACTAGGGTTTTGCATGCCTGTAGTGTAGCTCTGGATCCTTTCCTCCTGCTCCAGAGAAAATTAACCTCAGAACTGGTCCTGTTCAGAAAAGAGAGTGAACTGTCACCTTCTCCGCCCATTGCATATGCCTTATGATGAAAGTCAGTGTAATTTTCCAAGCAGTATCCATCTGGAAACAAGGCCGCTTGGCTATAAATGTTCATTATGCAGTAATGTAGTCCCTGGAACATTCATGCAAATCAGTCAACTGAGTGAACCGTTCAAACCTGTGAATCAAATAGAAATATAAATACAGAGCTTACTAATACTTTCGCTTCTTGCAAACGCACAAGGCACTTCAGGAGCCACACATCTCCTGCATTGCCAAGTCTACCTAACATTTTTCGATATTACAGTGGAGCCAAGTGAAACATTGTTTAACAAAGAATTTACAAAATATGGCAGTTTGATGGTAAGAATGAAGAGGTTGTAATATTTACAACATATTTTACTGTTTGTATGAAATGCATTTCCTTGCTCATTGAAGACTGTGTTCACATATGTAGTTGCCAGAGAAATCTGATTTCATTGGTCAAAATTAAATTTATTCAAAATAGTAAAAAAAATTTTGATCAAATTCTACATTTGGTGGAGATATGAAAGGCATTTCAGGAGAAAGGAATCAATACCCACACTGCAATGAGTAAAATGCAAATTGGACATTTTAAAAATATTGTCATGGTTCCTCCACACCCCTAAAAAAAAATCAAATTTATTTTC
>VZTE01001517.1:0-44847 GCA_013397775.1 Eulacestoma nigropectus
TATCATAACATGTATTTCTCACACACACCCATGCAGCTCTTGTTCCTAAGTGACAACTACAGGACTTTTGTCCCTTTTCTTGTTCACATTTTAGCCGCTTACCTGTAGGTAAAGAACATCTCCTTCAAATTCAGGTCTGCTCTCACAGGGGGAAGAACTTCCTCAGACCTGCCTCTACCACTTCTTGGCCTCTTTCTCCCCAAAACAGGAAAGGTCTCTTCTACCATCAGTGAGTCCTGCACTTGGAGATACCTCAGCCAGCTGCAGAACGGTGACTCCACTCCTTACAGGGCAGACACAGAGGATTCACTCCATTTTGCATGGGAGCTGGCAGAGGTTTAAAAAGAGGCAAAATGGGCTTCAAAATACACACAACGCACACAAAAAACAGCCTTAGGTTTCTTGTGTGCGTAACACAGAGAAGGAGAGCTCTGTCTACAGGCTGTAGGCAGCTGAAAACACAAGTGAGCAACCACAAGAGCAGTTTCTCAGAGACAACCTGGCAGTTTTCCTCCCTCTCTTCCACACCTGTAACACACTTCAGTTTAGACAGCCACTCAAGAGGTTGCTTGGTTTCCTTCAAGACTAAATCTTGAAGTGCAAGACTTAGAAAGTGCAAGAACTGCAAGAAAATGGGGTGCTGCAGGCTAGGTGTCAGGAAAGACAGTCCAGCTTTCTCTACAGGAAGCTGGCTGCTGTTTAACCTGAGAGAACATATCATAGTCAAAATAGGTTGGAATAAAAAACTAGAACAGATTCACCTTGGCTCAGCAGTGGTCCTGACCCACAGCCTTTCAAGCACAAGCTGTGTAATGGTAGTTTGGTGGCAGAGTCCACCCGGAACAATTAGTCTAGTTGAGGATGTGAGTTCAACCCCAAGGTATGCCTTCACTCAAGCTTGTAAACTTAACCAGTTTCAGGGCCTGGATCACAGATGCAGTCTGCCAATATATTCTCACCATTTTCTGGTTTATACGGCAGAATAGACAAATTCTTTTGTAACTTCACAGTAAAGGAACATAGCGCTGCAAGAAAGGGATATGGGATTCAGCAGTCATAGTGATTAAAAGGGAACAAAATTAACAATGATGGACAACTGGCTCTGCTTTTTTTTGGATCACACTGAACCTAGGCTCATTCAGATACTGAAACACCGCCATCCACATTGCTGGAAAACAAAGAGGAAAGTCACGGAAGGAAATAAGAGTCCAGACACGTTACCTAAGTCAAAGCAGAATATTTATTTATGTAACTGAAAGTGATGACACTTCTAGTGCAATGAGTGAGACACCTGTAGACAAGCCCAAGTTTCTTTATCTCTACTTGGAAATGAACCATCTCCCTCAAAACATTTGTGCTTTGCTGCCATGTGCCTGTTCTACTGTCCCCAGACCATGCAATGCACACTTCATGCTACTGAGGATAAGGAAGCACCTCCTTGGAGTTCCACAGATAAGTTACTTCTTCATTTTGTAACTTGTGTGATATAAAGAATTCACTCAAAGCATCTTCATTTCACTATTTCCAACCTCTGGATTTTTCAAGTCACATTAATGTGACTCATTAAATCTCACCACAACCCCATTAATTAATGATTAATCCTCATTTATCCCCCATAAATAAGCAAAGTGCAGTGTTCTTAAACTATAATATTGGCTCCAAGCAGGAGTTCATCACAGAAAGAAATTTTGATAATAGAAAAATGTGATTTAAAAGAACACAGAAAGGTATGGTCACTGAAACATAAAAAAAATTTACTGGCACTATATGAAGGCACAACAGGAACTACCTCAGGCATCCAACCAACAGCCTTTGGTCACATCCACAACAGAAGGGTCCCCAGTTCAAAGGCAGCTTGATAGAAGAAAGACACCTATCAAGGAGCACATGGTAGGTGTCATTACAGCAAACACAGGTGCAACACTTCTCCCACCAGGCTCAGCACTGGAGCAGCTCAGTGCAGAGGCCCACCCTGATAGCGAGTAGCAGATGGGATGTGTCAAGCAACGATGTGTGGTGTGATGTGTCACAACGTGTCGCTGTTGCAAGGTAGAAAACCAACAAGGCTGATTTTTCTGTGACAAAAACTTCCAGCACTTGGGGGGTTTTTCTGTATTTACATTTCTTCTGATAGAAATAGGAAAGATCAAAGACTCAGAGCGCAAGCAGGTGAAAGAAGTGGTGTGAGTGGTGCAATCACAAGGCACTGAGCACCCACAGTGTGCAAGGGAGAGTGTGGCTGCAGGCAGCTCTCCTTCATCCCAGTGCTACAGGTGGCCAGGGCCAGCCTGCATCTACATTGCCTTGATTTCTGACAGTTTCAGGGGGGGCCACCCCTGCCATTTATAGTATGACACCAGCTGCTTGGGCACTTCAGCCAGAACCATTTGGGAAAGTGCTTCCTGGGGAGCCTGAAAAGAGAATGGGGAGAATAAATCAGAAATATCACAGAGAACAGATTTGTTAGCCTAGTGAAAAACTGTTAGAGAATTTGTAACACCTGCCACACTCATTCTGTTTTAAAATTGCTTGCTACAGCTTTAGGAGCACTTCCAGTCAGTCTCAGTGAGCACTGCTGATGAAAACCACTTGTTCTCACCTCAACTTCAGACTTATATAGCCTTTACATGGCCCTAGTCTGAGTGCAAAACTGCCCCAGCCACTAGCAATGTCCCTTGGGTTTTCATTTGAGTCACTCAACACAACTGACCATGCAAAGTACATGAACACCAATGCCAACAGTGCAAATCGGGGAGCTGGGGAGTGACTGGACTGCTTTCAACAGCAGGGAAGACTGATCTCAACTTCAATCACTCATGGGCCTCAACATCAGAGACTGACAATATGATCTCAGTTCCTTGCCTAAATGTTCACAGCCCAGGACAGAGAACATCCCCTTTAACCCTGCAATAGCCAAGAGATAGTATGCGAAATCAATTATACAATGAGGGCTCTCAAGAACTGCAAGACAGCAAAACACAGCTTTGAACACAGAAGCCAACATCTCAACTCTCACTGGGAACAAGCAGCTCAGGCATACCCTCTGAGCATGCAGCTTGCTGCCTTGTCAAGACCATGGTCATTTTTAGGATGCATACCTCCTGGAACTGGGACTCTTCTGAATTTAAAAACAACCTACATTTTTGAACTGTCGGAAAGGCACAAACTGGACGATGTCCCGTGCAGCTGGCTCTCCTGTCACAGATTTCAGAACACCATTGTCTCCATCAAGGAACTCCATTGCTTTAAAATCGGCTTCACCAACACCAACAATGATAATGGACATGGGCAGCTTAGAGGCATTAACAATTGCTTGCCTAGTTTGGTCTAGATCAGTGATCTCTCCATCTGTGATGATCAGCAAGATAAAGTATTGCTGAAAAACATGAGAGAGCATCCAGTTAGGTATTTCAACACCAGAGCTCACATAACTGAAGGCAGATAGAGCATCCCTTATGCTAACAAAGAAATCAGATGTTGCTGTGGATGAGACAAAACCAGAACATTAAAGAAACTTATGTTCATTCGCATTTTTTCCTATACCTAATGATTTTCATTGTGCACTTTTAATTTTCTCTGTACTAGAAAAAAGATAAAGGATTAAGTTCAATTTATAAAGAACAGTTACATCAATTGGCAAAAAGTGCTAGAGATAAAAAGTACTAGTAAATCAACACAGCTGCATACAAAATTCACTGATGGGCGCTGTTTTACTGACATTCAGAAAGGCTAGAGATATTTATTATCCCTTCAGGATAAGTCAAAAGGCCTTGGGTTTTTTTTGTTATCAATAGTTTAAATTAGAAGCATTAGAAGTATTAGAAATCTCAAAACACAGCAGTGACAACATGAGACATTCTAGAGATAACACGAAGGGAAGAATACAGGAGCTTTTCCAGAAAGAAAGGAGTACCTCAAACCAATACCTTAGCATCATAAAGTGTTTAAAATTTCCATTGTTTTCCAGAAACTGAAGTTTAGTACCTGGTTCTGAAATGAGCAACTGCTATTTTATAGCAACTATTTACAGACTTCAAATGAGGCAAACACAACGAAAATAAGAGAAAACTGAATTTCCAATTCCAAAGCACAGTTAACACAAGAGTTATTATTGCTGTACCCGATTGCTGACAGATTCTTTATTTAAATAGTTAGCTTTAAATCTAAAAGAAAATGTAGAGATATTTAACACATTATGAGAATTAGGAAGATTTCCCCAAAGTGCTGGGAAGGTTAAAAAATACCCTCAGAAATGTAAGAAATGGATCTCCTTAGTCCAAGTGCCTCACAGCGTGGGAAATGTATTTGATATATACACAAACATAAGTAGCACCAAAAATACTGACACAGCTAGGTGATAAAACAAGTAGCACAGTATGTTTCTGATTGGCCTATCAAAATGAAATCAGCTAAAATCTATCAGGACATCCAAGTCCTTCATCCTTAAGCAAAACAAATGAAGTTTAAAGAAATGAAGTCGATTTTTAACAGCAACCACAGCCACAGCAGCACACAAACGAGCCCATGACCATAGAGGAACACAGGTGCTCTGCAATCAGCACACTGACTAAACAGTTCTCAGACTCCATGCCATTATGGTGGGATGGATAGCCAAGCCCTCTGGTAGTTTCTTAGAGGCTTTTTCTCAACATTCTTGAGAGCAAAATTGTTTGGCACAAAATTCTGTTCTATGTGCATGCCCGACAGGTGACAGAGCTTGGCAAGAGAGATTAGAGTGAAGAAACTGCTGCCACAGTCCAACTGGTCTAACAGCCAACACAGCACCCCTGTACAATGCAACAGGAAGTACAGTGCCAGCAAACCATGAGAGAAAAAAATATCACCTGAGCAATTAATGTGAGTGTCTACCCAGTATAAGTTCCTATCAGTATGTACAAAGAGAGCACTGACATGCTCTCTGTAGGCTGACAACAGATGACCAAACTTGGGATTCTAAGGAACGAAAATAACGTCAATTTACTATTCCATTCTATTCAATCATAAACACGGAAAACAGAAACATCAACCCAAAGCAGAGCCACAGTAAAGGCCTTGCACTCACTGCAGCAGTTCCTTGTTGCAGTGAGTGTGCTGCAAACCTTGCCACGTGGTTTATAATAGGAGAGAAGTTGGTTGGCCCATAGAGTCGGATCTGAGGCAGAATCTGGCGGTAGGCATCCACTATTCCTTGGATCCCTGCAACACAAGGAAGGAAGGCTGCCACAAGAGCCCACAATTCCTCCTAGTCATTATTTTATAAGCATTATTAAACAGCATAGCCAAAGGACAACTCACACAGCTGTGAACTCCTGAAGGGCAAATAAGCAGCAGCATAACAGGAAATACAGGGAAGCACAGAGATGAACAGTGTACAGCTGCAGAGATCGGATTTGCACATTTCTTCCCCATTCTACATTCTTCACATCGGTCTTTGTGCCTTCAACATCACAAAGCTCAGAATTCTAGCTTTTGAGTTGGCTGATGGAGAAGGCTTTAAACTAGGTTTGAAGGGGGAAGGGGATAAGACCAGGCTTGGCAGACATGAGCCTAGGGCTGGCATGCCAGCATTGGGGGTGAAATCAAAAGCCCAGCTGAAGAGCATCTATACCCCGCTGACTTTGAAGTGTGTGAGTCTCACTGGAACACACTTGCATGCTTACAGAGACAAGCCAGGGACTCCTATGGTAATAAAAGCCAAAAGGGAAACAGCAGAAAATTCTCTCAAAGGAATTATGAGTGTTCCTCTAGGAAGGTGACACAGCCAGCAGCCCAGCTGAGGTGCTTTACACCAACACACAGAGCATGGGCAACAAACAGGAGGACCTGGAAACCACCATACTGCTAGAAAGCTACAACCTTGTGCCATTATTAAAACTTGATGGGACACTCATGGGAATCCCATGACTTGAGTACAGCTATTGATAGCTACAGGCTGTGAGGAAGGAAGAGGCAAGGAAGGACAGGTGGAGGGATTGCACTCTATGCCAAGAGTTGGATTGAATGTGAAGAGCTGTCTCTGAAGAATAGCTATGTGGGTAAAAATCAGATAGAAAGCCTGCTGGTAAAAATCAGTGACCAAGGCAACAAAGGGAACTTCATGGTTTGGGGTCTACTACAGGTTGCCTGATCAAGGGGAGCCTGTTGATGAAGCCTTTCTGCTCCAGCTACAGAAGGCACTGCACTCGCAGGCTCTTGTCCTGCTGGGGGACTTCAACTGTCCTGACATCTGCTGGGAAAGTAGCACAGTGAGCTGTAGGCAATCCAGGAGACTCCTGGAATGCATGGAGGATAACTTCTTGACCCAGGTAATCAACAGCCCTGCCAGAGAGGATGCATTACTGGACCTGTTGGTCACCAATGCAAGGCAGCTAACTGGGAACATCAAGATCAGAGGCAGCCTGGACTGCAGTGATCATGTATTGGCAGAATTGGCAGTCCCAAGGAATATGGGTCAGGTAAGAGTAAAGTTAGCCCCCTGAAGGTTAGGAAAGCAGACTTCCAGCTCTTCAGGGAGATTGTCAGTGGGATCCTCTAGGAGACTGCCTTTGGGGACAAGGGAGAAGAACAGAGCTTGGCAGATTTCTATGGAAGCCTCCCATAGAATACAAGAGCTAGCAATCCCAGGAGCAAGAAATCAGGCAAGGAAGGCAAGAGACCAGCATAGCTGAGCAGGGAACTGCTGGTCAAACTAAAGGGAAAGAAGCAAATGCATAGACAGTTGAAGCTAAGGCAGGTTACCCAGGGAGAGTATAGAGATGAAGTTTGGTTGTGGAGGGATGGCCAAGGTGGAGCTGGAACTGAACCTGGCAAGGTGGGCAAAGAGTAAGAGGAAGGGCTTCTACAGGCCCATTAACCAGAAAAGTCAAAGGTGTTAGCCCCCGATCAACAACACTGGAAAACTGGTAACAATGGAAGAGGAGGCTGAGGTACCCAATAGCTTTTTTGCCTCAGTCTCCAATGGCAAATTCTCTTTCCACACCTCTTGAGTGGATGGACAGCAGGATGAGGACTAGGGGAGCAGTCTCTCCCACTGTAAGTAAAGATCAGGTGTATCTGAGGTACCTGAATGTACTTAAGTCTATGGGACCCGATGAGATGCATCCCAGAGCCCTGAAGGAATTGGCTGATGGAGCTGCCAAGCCACTCTCCATGGTAACTGAAAACTCATGAGAGTCAGGTGAAGTCCCAGGTGACTGGAAAAGGGGAAACACTGTCTCCATCTTTTAAAAAGGTAGAAAGAAGGACCCTGGGAACTGCTGGCCTGTCAGTCTCACCCCTGTGCCTGGGAAGATCATGGAATAGACCCTCCTGGAAGCTCTGCTAAGGACATGGAGGTGATTCAGGACAGCCAGCATGGCTTCATCAGGGGGAAGTCCTCCCTGACCAACCCAGTGGCCTTGTATGATGGCGTAGCTCAATAGATAAAGGAGGGGAAACAGATGTCCTTTATCTGGACTTCTGTAAAGCCTTTGACACAGACCCCCACAACATCCTTCCCTCTAAATCAGAGAGAGAGAGAGATTGGATGAGTGGACTGTTAGATGGTGTACTGGTTTGGCACGTCCTGGTTTGAGGTAGCGGGGGGGCCACAAAGATAGCTCCTGTGAGGAAGCTGCTGGAAGCTTCCCACCATGTCCAGCAGAGTCAATGGCTGATGGCTCTGAGGATGGACATGCTGCTAGCCAAGGCTGGGCCAGTGAGAGTTTGGTAACGCCTCTGTGACGACATATTCAAGAAGAAAATCAAAACAAAGTCACAGGATTTTGGATTCTAGTCAGAGAAGAGGAGGAAGTGAGAACATGTGAGGGAAAACAACACAGTGACACCAAGGTCAGTGGAGAAGGAGGAGGAGGAGGTGCTCCAGGTGCCGGCACCAAGATTCCTCAGCAGGCTGTGGTGAAGACCATGGTGAAGCAGGTTGTCCCCCTGCAGCCCGTGGGTCCAGGGGGGATGCAGAGATCCACCCGCAGCCCGTGGGGGAGGTGCCCGTGCTGGAGCGGGTGGATGNAGAGGTGCCCATGCCAGGGCAGGTGGATGCCTGGGGGAGGCTGTGTTCCAGTGGAAGACCCAGAGGAGAGAGAGGGCCCTGCTTCCAGGCTGGAGCAGCCTGTCCGTGGAGGACTGCACTCCTTGGAAGAGTGACCCACGGCGCAGCCGTTTTGGGAGGACCGTGTGCCTGTGGGAGGAACTCAACGTTGCAGCAGTTTTGGGAGGACCATATGCCTGTGGGAAGAACTCACGTTGCAGTTTTGGGAGGACTGCTGCTCGTGAGAGTAGACCCACACTGGAGAAGTTCACGGAGAACTGTCTCCTATGAGAGGGACCCCACAGCCTCACAGGGGAAGATTCCTCTCCCAGAGCAGCGGAAGGAAATCTCGGTGATGAACTGACCAAACCTCCATGGCCTGTCTCCCTATGCTGTCGGTGGGAAGGAGGGAGGGGCTGGGGGGCGGGAAGGTGTTCTAAGGGCTTGTTTTACTTCTCATTATCCTCCTCTGATTCTCTTAGTAATAAATTCCCTTCACAACTTAAGTTGAGCCTGTTTTGCCATTGAAGTGTTTCTCCTGGTCCTTATCTCACTCCTGAAGCATGCATTAATTTTTTTTTTCCTTTTCCCTCCTCTGCCCAGCTGTGGCAGGAGAGGGTGAGCGAGAGCCGTGGGTGCCTGGTGTTGGGCCAGTGTCAAACCACGACAGATAGGTAAGAAAGTGATTGGATAGTCGCATCCAGAGGGTAGTGCTCAACGGCTCAGAGTCCCAATGGACATCAGTGACAAATGGGGTCCCCCAGGGGTCCGTACTGGGACCAGTGTTATTTAACATCTTCATTAATACATGAAGGGAACAAGCGTACCCTCAGCAGGTTTGCAGATGACACACCTGAAGGACAGGGCCATCCAGAGGGACTTGGACGAGCTTGAGAAGTAGCCCATGGGAATCTCATGAGGTTTAACAAGGCCAGATGCTGGTGCTGCACCTGGGCTGGGTATCAGTCCCAGTATCGATCCAGACTGGGGCAGGAACAGATCGAGAGCAGCCCTGCTGAGAAGGATTTTGGGAGTGCTGGTGGATGAGAGGCTGCACACAACCGGCCGTGTGCGCTGGCACCCAGAAACCATGTCCTGGGCTGCATCAAAAGAAGTGTGGGCAGCAGGTCAAGGGAAGGGATTCTGCCCCTCTGCTCCCCTCGGGTGAGGCCCCACCTGCAGCGCCGCATCCAGCTCTGGAGTCCTCAGCGCCAGACAGACATGGACCTGCTGGAGCCAGTCCAGAGGAGGCCACCAAGTTGATCAGAGAAATGGAGCACCTCTCTTATGAGGAAAGGCTGAGAGAATTGGGTTTGTTCAGCCTGGAAAAGAGGAGGCTTAGGGGTGACATAACTGCAGCCTTCCAGTTCCTAGAGGGGGCTTACAAGAAAGATGGAGAGGGACTTTTTACAAGAGCATGTAGTGACAGGATAGAGAGGAATCGATTCAAACTGAGAGTAGGTTTAGATCAGATATTAGGAGGAAATTCTTTGCTGTGAGGGTGGTGAGGCACTGGAACAGGTTGCCCAGGGTAGTTGTGGCTACCCCTTCCTTGGAAGTGTTCAAGGCCAGGCTGGATGGAACTCTGAGCAACCTAGCCTAGTGAAAGGTCTCCCTGCCCATGGCAGGGGGTTGAAACTAGATGATCTTTTATGTCCTTTTCAATTCAAACCATTCTATGACTCTATGAAGTTGCAGGAAAAATAATCTAGCAAAGATATGCTGAAGACTGTGTTTACTTTGTTCTTTCTACCTTGTCAATTTACCTTGTTTGATTGGTTATGTTCTAATTAGACAAGGTCAGAAGCTCTTGGGAACACTAACGTTTCATTTTCTTTGTGCAGAATTTAGAAAACAATCTCTGATTGAAGATTCAACCATTTTTGTAACAGAAATAGCAATATCTAAGGGTTTTTTTAATGCAAAAAGCTTCTCAGGTTAACTAAAAAAAATTTTTTTGAAGTCCTATTTTAAATGGTACACATTCTTCCGTGGATCCATCTAAATTGGCCTATTCCTAGCTTGTATCAATGTAGCTTCATTTGCCACTGCTGTTTACATTGTCCACCATCAGGTTTTAGCATGGTATCACTCAAAACTGCTGTACAAGGACCCTAAAAGACCACAGACCCACATCCCAGTGAGGCAGACAATGCTGAACTGAGAAGAAATGCTTGGATTTTAGCACTGACTCTCTAGTTCCACTTTTTGTTGGCCTAAGACCAGAGAGACAAACCAAGTGAAAAATGCTTGTTCAAGAACAATTCTGTGTGACAGCATGCTGAGAGAGATCTTAGTCCTTAAAGGTCATAATCTAGCATTGGGAGCAGCCCTTAAATACAGCAGTATGGTGGGGTGACCCTGGCTGGATATGAGGTGCCCACTAAAGCCATTTATCACCCCACTCTTCAGCTGGACAGGGAAGAGAAAATACAACAAGGCTCATGGGTCAAGATAAGGACAGGGAGATTGCTCAGCATCCACTGTCATCGGCAAACCAGATTTGACATGGGGAAATCAGTTGAATTTGTTGCCAATCAAATCAGAATAGGATGAAGAAAAGTAAAAACTAAATCTTAAAAACATCTTCCCCCCACCTCCCCTCTTCTCAGGCTCAACTTCACTCCCGAATTCTCTCTCTCCTCTCCCCTCAGTGGCACAGCGAACGGGGGCTGTGGTCAGTTCACGTCATCTCTGCCGCTCCTTCCTCACTTAGAGGAAAGTCTCTCCTCACTCGTCCCCTGCCCCAGCATGGGGTCACTCCCACAGGAGACAATCCTCAATAAACTTCTCCCATGTGAGTCCTTCCCACAAGCTGCAGATCTTCATGAACTGCCCATGTAGGTCCCTCCCACAAGATGCACTCCCTCAGGAACAGACTGCTCCAGGTTGGGGCGTCCATGGGCTGGTGATGGGTATTTGCTCCCCCATGGACCTCCATGGGCTGCAGGGGCACAGCTGTCTCACCACGGTCTTCACCGTAGGCTGCAGGGGAATCTCTGCTTGAGTGCCTGAAACACTTTCTCCTCCTTCTTTACCAACCCTGGTGTCTCCAGTATTGTTCCTCTCACATATTCTCACTCCTTCCCTCTGATTGCTGCCATACAGGGCTTTTTTCCCCCTTCTTAAATTTGTTATCCCACCATCACTGATGGGCTTGGCCTTTGCCAGTGATAAGTCTGCCTTGGAGCTGGCTGGCATCAGCTCCATTAGACACAGGGGAAGCCTCTAGCAGCTTGTCAGAGAAACCGCTCCTGTAGCCCCCACTACCAAAACCTTGCCATGCAAACCCAATATAACCTGAAAGCACCTCCACTGAAGAAGATGGCTATGAAAAAAAGCAAGATTTTAAGACAAACTTTAAGGGAACAGTCAAACATATCCACATATAACCCACTGCTGGTGAAGTAACCCTGGTCTCTTAACAGCCTCAGCAGATGGTGGCTCTGGAATCTTATTACGCACAGGCACAGGACTGAGCTGAATCCGCTGCCACCTGTAACCCAGCAGAAGTAATCAAGTTGAAGCAACAAAAATTTTAGTACAGATTGACAATCAATTAAATCTAGACCCTTTCACTGGAGCTTATGGAGCTTGCACAGAAATCTGCATCAACACACATCTGCTTTTGTCAGCATCAAGGTGAGACTAAATCTATGTTTGCCCCATGTCTTGATGCTGTATTTGATTTTCACCAGTTATGAAATAAACACAGCACTTCAAACATCTCCCCCTCTCAGTGACATTATTAATTAAGAGGTGTCCTCACCTTGGCAATATGGGTTGCTGGGGTTGAAGTTCAAAGCAAACTCATGAGATACCTTGGGAAATGGGACATTACAAACAGTTAGGGAATGCAGACACGGACAGAGCAAGGGCCCAGCATCATGAAGGCCCTACCTGCCAGCTAGGAGGAACCTGAGCTCCAAACCCAAATGCAGGAAACAGCTTGTCCCTGGAAAGAAAGGGCAACAACAAAAAATGAGAAAGAGCAATTCTTTAATAATTCACTCTTCTGTTTTGTTCATCAAAAGTAGCTGGAGACCAAGGCAGAATTCCTGCCATAAGGAATCAGTACATCATCTAGCTGCCCATGGCCTGGCACGAGGTATCCAATGGTTTCAGGCTTGGGCTTAAGACTTAGATAATTTCTTACAGTGTGGCACCCCACAGGACTCTCAGGAGATTTCAAACGAGCAGGAGAAAAGCCAGACCAACCCCAGCCTGGCTACAGGACGAAAGAGACAAACACGTTCCCATTCCTATTGAATCAAATAGGACATTCATGTTTGCAAGGCATCATCTGCAACAAGGGATCAGTGCCCAGCTGAAGCACCAAGGGACTCAGAAGGGACAAGCCAAGCAAATATGCCAAATTATGAAGGGCTGCCATTGACCTCTGTAGCACTGACAGAAGCAAGAGGAAACAGCAGCAGCTCCTAAAGGGATCTCCCGAGGAAAGGCAGCCCCTCAATCATTAAAACAGGGCTAGAAGTTGTGACACATTTTTGACATGGTGACTAGATCAGTCAAGATCATTACATACGTGTCATAATCCTGGACTACACTTCCCACACTCCAGATGGCAATCAGGTACTCATTTATCCCATCTGGGCTGACATAGTGAAGAGAATCTGGCAACTTGGGATCTCCATTGGAGGCAGTGAAGTCTACACCCACCTGATCAGGCAACATGATGGCAGCAAGTCACTGATATGTCAGCACAGACAAATGAGAAGAACTAACTATATCCAGAAACAGGGGGTTAGCTCAGGCCCACAAAGTTCCTTTCCTCCCAGACACACAGCAGCCCTACACCGGGACAGGCACACAAGCCTGTACCCCTTTTCCCACCTGGGTACAGGTATTTCCAAGTCATAGCAATCCTTTCCACTGACAGACTGAACCAATTTCTCAAAAGAAGTTTGAGAAGCCCTAGCTCCATTAAAGTGCTACTTGATCGCAGAAAGTAAAAATACAGTATTGTTTGGGTTTTGCAGACTTCATCACTGCAAATTCACACTGCATTTGCAGTCACTCATGCTGCCAATAAAAGTACTAAACATGACCTCACTGCTTTTGTCCTGTCATCTACCAATACAAGCAGTGGGGAACAACTCACCGTAAAGTTAATCTGGCAGCCTCCCATCACATAGTCCAGAAATGAATATTCTGTCTCGATCTAGAGGAACAGACAGACAGTGTTACACCTACTCATTTCACTATGATCAGAAAATTATAAAAGCAAAAAAACCCAACAAAAATCTTCCTACCTTGCAGGATTTTATCCTAATAATGCCAGAGTTTTTGTAGTTCTTTTTCTTTTCTTTTTTCTCAGGATGAATGCATTCATATTCCACCTACAGAACAGAAAGCAAGCACAGAAGAAGCAAGTTCAAAAATCTATGCCTTTACAGGAGAGCAAATTATTGAAACAAAGTGTCACACATCCCACAATTTCAGAGTTACCAAAATGCCCAGGAGAATTAAGAAATGTAATTTTAAAAGGTCTGCAACTACTTAGGCTGCTATCTGACAAGCTAAATGGGGTGCTTTTGCCACCAGCACTGGGCAGAGGAGGCAAAAATCTTGGGGTGGGGAGGCCAAAAAAGCCTAGGCCATAGGTTCCCAGTGGCAGTATTTCCCTGTTTGGATTCACTCGCATTGGTTCTGAATTCACAAGGGCTGTAAAAAAAGGCAAGAACCTTCCACCCACTTTTGGATTATGACCAATCAAGCTGGCTGGCAACTCGAGTAGTCCTGGGCTATGTCCTGTGTGCGAATACATCTGCCTCAATTCAGGTGGGACATCTCCAGGAGAATGAGACGTCGGGTTTTCACTGCAGACAACAAACCAAAACCAGCACCACCAGCATGTGACTCAACCAACTTATTCTATACTGGATGACCAAGACAAGCGCCCCTTGGAAGGACTGCTGCTCTCTGTTAGCTGGCAAGGTGACCAGAGTGCTCAGGAGGGTGACCAGCTCCAGCACAAACATTATCTGAGACAAGCTGTGCTTCTGGACTCATCTGTTACAGCACCAACAAGCATTTTTATTTTCACTTGACTCAGCAGAGGCCAAAGCAAGCTGAACTGCTGAGAAAAGTAGCTCAGCAGACAACAGGGCCAGCAGGTAACAGGCTCAAGGATATTTTTAGAAATAGCAACAGTAATAGAACCCAAAGAAAACAAAGAAATATAATTCCCACACCAGTTTATTTTTTCCAAATGTTGGCTTAGTAATACAAAAACACAAACAAAAATATGCATGTTTGGAGGCAACAACTAAAAGTGTATGTCTGAGGTCAGTATTAAAAAAGGGGTTTGAAAGCCTGAATTCTGGACTAAGTTAGCAGGGGCTGAGGAAGCTCACCAGAGAGCCGGCACCAGCTGTCTGCATCTGCGCCAGGGTCGTTTCCAAAGTGCCTATCAAGTCATGTGAGCCGTTGCTGTCATGATCTGCACACTGCACCTGAAAGGAGGAGGGAGCAGGCAATGGGTAAGTGTCCTGTGTTAGGGAGACTGGCCACGGCTCACTGCCCCACCTCCTGTCTGACAGCTCTGCATCGATGCTGGTGAACTCCCCATGCCATCAGGAGTGGAGATGTTGGCCACACCACTAACTGAAACCCAGGAGCAAAGACACACAGCCAGAGTGAACCTCAAGAGGAACATGCTCACTTCCTCACCCCTTTAAGTATGCATGGCAAAAATTTTAAATAAAATCTTTCCCTGGTTTAAATGTAAGAGATTAAATAAATAAATAAAAATTTAAAAGAAACATTGAAAATCCCCATCATTTCACAGCCCAGATGTGTAAATGTGAGATCATTCAGGACAAGATATACAACTAGGGTAATGGGAACAAGCAACTAAAACTTTGCTATCTAAGCTATGCTCTTTTTTTTCTGTCCAACAATAGCATCAATTTACAGGGAAATTCTCATTTCCATGGAACAGTAAGTCTGTCTCTTTCTGCATCTTATACCAACCAAATTATAAATACTTTATTAATAAACAGTCATTTTTATATCAGCATGAAGGCTTCAGAACTAGATAATGAAAAAGAACAATGCATTTACAAATAAAAATATACTAATAACTACAGCTTACAGCAACATGGTGTCATAGCTCTCCACAGAATCACCACTGAGGAGCATTTCTAACACATTCAGTGCATACGACTGCAGAACACAAGTAATTCCAGAAGCAGTCGACTAAGAAACAGTTGTAAGCAGCTGCCTCCTCCTGCTCTGAAGCTCACATGCCACACAGATTCAGGAACTCTCTTTCTGAGATCTGGCTTCAGCAATCAAGAAATTGATGCTACTCCAGTACAGACAACAGTGACAGCCTTCTCCTAAGGACAGTGGGACAAGATGAACCCATCCCAATAAGGGCGTCAAATTCAATGGCTAGATATCTGAATTTGACACAGGGTTCTCTAAGGACTATTCAGACCTACTAGGGATCTTCCACTGGTATCAATGGAAAACCCATACAAACAGCCAGGTGAATTACGGCCTAACATAGTCACCTAAATGGGAAGCACCATGGCACCCTTCAGTGTCTTAATGGCAAAAAATACCATAGAGACTGTTCCCCCTTCTCCTCCTCCATCCTTCCCACCCCACTTCTGCTCTTCTCTTCTAGACACTCTACCATGAAGCAACTCCCACCCCTCCTGCCTGAACGTCACTCGGCTTCTCCCAACAATTCTGATGTTTGCACATCACCCAAAGGCAACTGGATCATGCCTGGGAGGCCAAGGAAGGAGGCTCTTGTGCAGAAGCCACGGTGCAGACTCCCAGTGAAGGGTCTCTTTTGTGCCAGTACACCTGAAAAGCTGAAGGGAATTCAGCAGCTGCCACCTCCACACACCTCCTCTCCCTCCCTTCCTGCTCCCGCTCCCCTCATAGCCATGCCAAGGACCAGTTTTGTTATTAGTTCACAACATGGTATGGCTTAAAACAAACCTCTTTTTACAAGGGTTTTTTCTGAGACTGGCCAAGATTCACTGCAGGCAGCCCAAAGAGCAGTGTTGCTGCAAACAAAACCTTCCAATACTGCAGGACACCATATAGAGTTATTTACTGATTATTTCTTCGCAAATGAACTGTCCAATACTCACAACGAGCCATGGAATACAGGCAGGAAGGAAAAGGCCTCCTTCATCTGCAGGAGGAACTTCCAAAATTCACAGAAAATTATCTTGCCTTTGTGTATATGCCATGAAACCTGTGAATCCCAACACCCACTAATTTCTATTTTGCTACTTCTGTTTGCTACATTTGCTATTTCCATTTAAATAACTATGGGGGTGAGCTGCTGCTTTCACTTATTTTTCACAAAACTGTCACAAAGATTAGGCTGTGTTACAAATATGAGCCATTCTTAACACAGAACAAGGAGAACATCACTCTGGATCACAATGAAGAACTACCATAATACTAGGTAGCATTTAATCAAAAGATTTATGTTCACATACGTATTCAGCACATAATCCTCATCACAGCTGGCAAAGTTGTTGTTTAGAGGATACACCAAAATGGCTGTTTTCGCTGTGCTGAAGTTCAAGTTCTCCCTTCGCTGACTACCGGTATTTCATGCATAATTGCTCCTAGGTAAATTTTTGGAAGCCTCAAACAAGAGGTTTCAAGAAATAAATTCCAAATGAAAAATAAAACAGTAGTGCAATATTATATACTTTAGTGTTGTTAGTGAAACTCCTGTCTGTCAGTCTAGAATCCCCTGACTAACTTCCCCAGCCTGTTAAGGACAAGAACAGTTTAATCTCATTTCACAACTGCACTGGGATGTGGGAAGAGATGGGATGGAGTTGAGTTACAGGCTATGGGACAAAGAAGCACATGGCAGCACAAAGGAGCACACGGCAGCACAGAGAGGCTTGTCTCTGCCGGAGCCTGGGGGGAGGAGGTGTCACACGGCAGAGCCCTACGGAGAGGAGCTGCCGGAAGCTGACAGACGGGTGAACAGCGCCTGATCACCCCATAGAAGGACATTCAGAAAGCGTGTTGCTGATGTGGCAGCGTGGGATAGGTCAAGTAGTGAGTATTGCCATGTAAGGAAATACTGTGTCTTGAAGAAGTGTATAAAACCAGCTCGTTTGTTTGAATAAACGATTCAGATTCCCTGCCGGTCTGGGTCCGTGTCCCAGTCGCTACGAATGGTGCCCTGCATCAGGGACTGGAGCTGTAGGTGAGCCACAGAGGACATGAGGGCTGGACAGTCCTCATCAGACCCAGCGAAGTCTGCGTCTCAATCACCGACACTGGGAAATTTCATAGATTATTTGCACGTGCATCAAGAATTTTGGCTTAAGTGAACTAACAGCAAAAAGCTATCCTTTTGAAGAAGCAGGTGGTCACTCCAAAGTGGACTCCAAAGCACAAAAAGCTTCTAGAAAACAAAACAAAACACCACAAATATTTCTGGGGTATAGCAAATACAGCCCCACAAAACAGCATGTGTAAACCATGCCATGACATGTCAGTTCTAACAAATGACAATATGCACCTCTTAGCCACCTCCTCTACAAGCTTGCTGCACACTTTTGAACCAAGATGACTTCTTTCTGACCTAAGACTGTTGATTCCCCACCAACAGGAGCTCATAAACACCACTTAGAACACTGCCACCTATCAACAAGCCCAGCACATCTGTTGGAGGTTAGGATTTTTCCTTTTTTTCTTTCCCTCGGAGAATTTTTCTCCCATTTGTTGCCTAAGAGATGAGAATGACGATGCTTAAGAGAGAGAAAAGATGTGGCTAAGATGGGAAGGGGAGCAGGAGTGCACTTGGCTGCAGTCTCTTAGCTGGGGAGTGAGCTTGGTAGCTAGCAGGGTTTTTCTCTTGGGAAGTGCAGAGATACCTGGAGACTTGGCTGGGCGTCAGGGGCTGGGCTCAGCCCTCTCTCGCACTCTTGCTCTTGGGATCCAAGGACAGACGGTTGTGGTGTTAGTGCCAGACTGCTGCTGCCTGGAGGATTCACTACCACTACAGAGTTTTGTCCTTCACTGCTTCTCGTTACCATGGGTGAGCCTCTGCTCATAAGAGCAGCCGGCGAACTGGGACCTTTTCAACACCCAACCTTACTGGGAGGGACACTCACCATCTACTCGGGTGCCTCAGGGGAAAAACCGGGGACCTCCTCTCCCTCTTTGGAGGGAGCACCTCCCTGCTGCTTGTGGGAGTCCGGCTGCCACTGCCCAGCCTGGCCATTTTCTGCCGCTGATTCAGAGTTTTTGCTACACTTTAACTCAACACCCCGCATCTGCCAGGACCCTTGCTGCGCCTGCTACGGCTTGGGGTTTTTTGCTACACTTTGTTTGCCACCCGGGTGTGCCCGCCTCTGCCGTTCCAGCCGCCGTTCCAGCCACCGCTCCGAGGTTCCTGCTGCCGTCCATCCGGTCTCCCGAGGGGCACGGGGCCCGGCTGCCCCTGGGGGTTTGCCAAGGAAGCCCCTTTTCCATCCCTCCCGCCGGCTGAGCCGCCATTGCCGCGTGCAGAGGCGGCCGCGCTCGCGCCACAGCGCCCCCTGCAGGCGCGGGGGAACCATCGCACCCGCCCCGCCCGGCCGGGAGCCCCCAGCGCCCCTGGCGGCCGTGAGCGGAACTGCACCCAAGGGGAAAGCGCCCGCGGCCGAGAGAGGCCGGCACTGGCTGCTGGTTCTGGTTGCTGTTGCTGCCGGTGCTGTTGTTTGTTTGCCTTCTTATCCGTACACATCCTAGTAAAGAACTGTTATTCCTTTTCCATATCTTTGCCTGAAAGCCCTGTAATTTCAAAATTATAATAATTTGAAGGGAAGGGGGTCATGTTTTCCATCCCAGGAAGGTTTCCACCTTCCTTAGGCTTTTAAACCAAGACAACACCTGAACACCTATTTCCAGGTTAATAATCTCAGTAATTCTTAGGACCTGCCATACTGCACAAAGAACAACACTGGCATGCGCACTTTTTGCTAAATCTTCCATATCAAGCTTTCAGAATGAGATTTCTTCAGAGAGAGGATGAAGCAGAAATATTCTGCAAATGTAAAGCATTTAGGTGTTAGATAAGTAGAGAGAAATTATACTCACACAGAACTATCTATAGACTTAAATGCCTTTAAATTATCAATGCATTGCTTAGAAGAAAAATTAACATATTAAGTTGCTATCAGATTTTATTTTGCAGAAACATATTGAAAGATGCAGTTGTTCTGCTACACCTCCACAAGCCAGGACCACAGAGAATTAGTTATCAAATACAAGACCACAGGGAAATGGCAGTTCTGACTCAAAACTAAATTTCTACTTGAAACAGATAGAAAAAGAGTTGTGAAAAGCTTCCAGTCTCATGAATGGATAAATCTGACAGATGCCTCAAAATCCTCTCTTGTGTCAGTATCCCAAGGCACTCAAGTTTGTCCAGCACCTGCAAGCTTCACTGTTAACTTAGAAACAGTGCTATAAAGCCACAATGAAAAAAACCCAAAACAACCAACCATCCAACCAAACAAGACACTACCACCAAAGCTCAACTTGAAACCCTGGCCACAATAGTGAAAAAAAAAACCCAGTTATAATTCTTCTTATGTCTAATCATCGAAAATTGTGTCACTTCTGCATTTCCTGACTTCTCAATTTGACAACTCATAATGTTTTAAAATAGACATATAATCACTTATCTGCCACACTACAATTCTAGAAAGGCAATCTAATAATTTAAATATGACTAGATGACCTCATAACTCACAGTTAGCATCAACAGAGAATGGATGACTTGGAACAACAAAGAGAATTTCTGGAGGCTGTACCTTGATAGGTTTATTAAAATCTCCACCACAGAAAGTTTGCAAGGGAACACTGAACTTCCTCCAGCATGGATTTAAGTTGTTCTTGATCACCTTAAAAAAATTACAGCATAACGTCACATGAGGAATACACCATACAACTCACTAGGAATCATGACATGAGGGCTCTTCACAGCAAGCTAAGAGCAGCCTCAACCAGTTCAACCCTTGGCCTATCAATGGCCAAGCAACAGCTCTGTAAGAAATAAAAGCTTGATGCTCTGGGTAAAGTTAAATTTTACAGCCAAGCTCAACATCATTGAAAAAGGAAGAGAGACCCTCTTGTCACTTGCTGTCCATGGTCAGACTCCTCACTCAGGTAGCTCCATCCAGTCACGAGGCAGCAAATAAACAATTTGGTGCAACCATAGTAAGCAGAATACATTTTTATAGGATACAACTTTCTCTGCAAAACTGGTGCTAAGCATAACCAGGAGTGGGACTCTCACTTTTAGTAAGAGTAAGCTGTCTGATCAACTCAAGGAAAACATCATGTGGAAATACTACCTCTGATCTGTACACGAGCTGCCATGTTCCAGCATCGGTCTGCTTGTAAAACTCCAGAAATGGATCTGATTTACCTAAGAAATCCTGCAAACAAAAATCCACCAGAAGTAATCAGCCTCCTGTGTATTTTACCAAAATGAGTAAAGAATTAGCTAATTAGTACACAATACTTCAAACAAAGAACAAAGTCAAACAAACTATACATTTGTTTTCTTTCCTCACTTTTATTTTCCTTTTTAAAACTGCTGCACTCTATAAGTCATCAGAATTTATCAGCTCCAATTCCAAGACCTCCTCCTCAGATCATTTTTGTCCCTCATCTTACTAACTGAGAGTTAGGTCACTAAATCCCTGTATTGGTCTTTGGCTTAAAATAACCTTGAGCAGTATACCTAAATTTCCACCTTTTCTTCTTTAACAAAAATACAGAAGTATCAGTTCACAGCTACAGTACTCACTGGAGACAATTATGTAACTGATCTGTATTAATATACAGAATGTTCCAAAGCCAAAATAATTCAAAACCTAAACCTGGCAGTTGATTTTCTGGTTTGACATTGTGGTCTTCAACATGCAATTTTATCTCCAGTTTACTCCATTGTAAATAATACAAAACACAGTGAGCCTTTGCTTACACACAGACTAATGGCTTAGCTGAATGTCTGCAAACACAAAGAGATTCGTGACCAAAAGGCACAAAATGTAACTTCTAGAGAAGCATGCAATATAATTTTTTTAAAAATCAATACCTTTTTGTCCAAGTTTTGGGCTTCGATTTCAAAGTACACAACCCTGGTATCTTTAATCTCCTCTGCTGAAATCTATGCCACAGAAATTTGCGGGGGGGGGGAGAAAACAAGAAATCACAGAGTTTTGCTTACACTTTGTCCATAAAAGAAACTGTAGTTTCTTTTAAATACCTCTCTCCTGTATACATGTAGCATTTGAAGATATACTGACAGGAAAACAGATAAGCCACTTTATCCCAGACAACATATTGAAAGAGTTTTTTCACACAAAAACTCTATTTACCGTAATAGTACCCTTTCCTGCTGGCTTTCCCTGCTTCAATTCCAGCGGTCGGGTGAACACTGAGTTGGACACAACCTAAGGTTAGAAGACAGATAATAAAAATATCAAGTTAGACAAAGAGCAAAGAATTACTCTTCATGTGCAAAGTTTTCAAACTCTCATAAAATATCTAAAAAGATTTAAATGTGTTTCCAACAGTGACAGCCATCAGTTTGTGCTCCTGAACAGTCTGAAAATTATCCTCTCTCACTATCCAGAAAACAGCGCCCACAAACACATCTCCAAACTTAACTTCCTATTTTTGCTACCTCTTAGACACAAGAGGCATTGTCATCACCAGCAGCCAAAAAGCTGCTAAAACCAGAAAATACTATTTAATTTGTCGAATCTTTCTTTAATAACATGAATCCTAATTTTCTTCTCCTACCTAGCTATACAAACCCCTTCTCAGGAAATGAACACAGAATCTCAAGTAGCCTTATTTCCCCAGATTTACCACCTGATGGTCACTTTGTTCAAAGGAAACTCCGTGAGAGTCCTCCAAGCACCATGCTTCTTTACTCCCAGACTGCCTTTAGTGCTACAAGTGCCTCCTAAGTTAAGCAATTAATTACAAACCACATGTATTTCTAACCTTTGCTTTGTGATCGACATAATGATTTTTCTAACTGCATTCAACGGTAACACAAATGAACACGTTTAACAGTATTTTCAAATTTGAATATGTTGAAGCCTTTGACAAAGCAGATTTTCGCTTCATTTTTCATAATAAGACCAATTCTCACTGCTATTTTGTACATCACTTAACACATGTCTACACGCACCTGTCCCAGTGTGCACTCAACCCCTCCCAGGTAGTCATCATCATTTAAATCAAAGGACTCGTTATCAATATCATACACACTGAATTTCAGCTTCTGCACTTTCTCAAAGTAGTAGTCCACAACCAGTTTCTTGCAGAATTCAGGGTCTTGGCAGTTCTTGATCTTTTCCGTGCGATCTAGCTGCACAAACACAGGAGCAAAGCTGTTAATAATGAGTAAGAAGCCCATACTCTCCCCCACAAAGCTTTTTACCTGCACCAGGTGAACACAGGCACCGGCAACGCTACACACCCTGGACCATGCCTCGTGCTCAGTGACAAACCAGGCTGACCGATGGCTCACAGAGAAAGGAAATGGCATTGAAAAATAAACACTATCATATGGGAAAATTCTGAAAATTAGAGGGAAAAGACTGCCGAAACACTGTATTCTGGAGCGTGTGCTCTAGGGCAAGTCATACAGTAACAGGCAAATGAGCCTCCTGCTGCAACTCTGAGCAAACAAGTCAGCAATTAATGAAACCACTGAAGGTTTGAGTGTGGGCAATGGGATTGCTCACCAACTGTAAATATAAATTAAGTATGTCATGCATCTGCCAGGAAAACCTACGGGATGGAAAGGGGGAGACTCGGCCTGTTTACACCCACCGGCAGCGCACGGCCACCGGCCGCTCTTACCTCAGCCCACCGGCCACCGCCCGCGTCCTGCAGCAGGACGCAGAGGGGGTCCGACCTGGAGCCCAGGTCCCTGTCGAGGAGGCTCCGGCAGGACACGGACAGCTCCACCCGGGACACGCACGCGGCCATCTGCGGGCAGAGCACAGCGTCAGACGGCCCGGCCTGGACCCCGCGCGCCCGCGGCGTGGCGGAGCGGAGGCACGCGCGGACGGGGCGGGGCCGCGGCTAACGGCGCTCCGCGGCCCCTCCCGCCCCGGGCCAGTCGGGCACGGAGGAGCGCGGTGCCTCCGCGCAGCCAGGCGCGACTGCGGCCCGCCTCGCCCCGCCGTCGTCCCTCGGCTCTTGAATTCACCTATTTCTACCGGGCTCATCCCGCTGCTCCCGCTCCCCCCGGCAGGAGCCCTTCCCTCTGCCTCGGTGCGCCCTGCTGCCTCAAGTTTCTACAAAGGGCCGGGCCTGTTGTCCCCTCCCTGAGACCGCCGCCCACAGCCCCGCACAGGGACAGTGACCTCCGTCCCGCCAGCGCCACAGCCACCGCCCCGGGCCGAAGAGTCGCCCCACGCGGTGAAAGCACTGCCAAAGCCCCCCCTGCTCGCCCACAAAGCCCCCGTGCTTTGCCGTGCTGGCTTCCAAAACACCGTAACATCATCCCGCAACCAGGGGATAACTACATTTTATTACACATTAAACTGCAGACGCTTCTGTTTGAGGAACAGCTATAATTCTCAAAACTGAATTAGAAGATAAGCCTTCAAGCATCAAAATATTACAGAGACTGGACAGTTCGAGGGCTCTAACAAGTGCTTTAAACAGGAATATTTCATAGAGAAGCTCCTTCTGAGTCTGGAAAGTAAGGAAATACTTGCTTTGGCTTTCTAGTACCCAAGTACCCCATGGCTTCCTCATACTTGCAGGGTGTATATATTTAACTCAGAGAGATGAGCTTTTATTGTACAACATTTAATCCCTTGGACATCCCAGTCTGCAATCTACTCTGGACAAACGCTAACAATGTCATGTAATACGCCAGTACATGGCACTCAGGTGCTCCAGTGATGGTGGCAGGACAAAATCAGCAAAGCTTTAGGCAAAGACAATCATAGTGCAGCTTTCAACTAAGGCCATCATCATCATTTTGTTTAACACCAGCATTTTCAAAAAAACTTGTTTGAAGTGGTCTGGTCAACTGTTCAAACTACTGGCAGGAGTCATCCATTTTCCACTCAGTCGCCTTCAGCCCCAAGCAAGACTCACAAAGAAACCACTGACTTTAATAAATACATTTCTCCTAAAATCACAAGTCATAGCTGTCAGGTTTTTTCTTTACCTACATATACCAGCCATACCTACACATTCCACCAGACCAGCTTTCATCTCACACAGACTCACATCTGTGCATTTGCAGTTCTAAAGACAACAGCAAAAATTTGTTTGACACCCACTATTTTGACAAGATTAGGACATCCAGTCTGGGCTCCTTTGCCAACATTTTGCCTCTGTTTTTGTCTACTGCAACAGAGATTTCTGTACTAACAGAAGGCACCTTTCCTCCCCACTAGAGCTCAAAGGATCAGGAGTAAAGTTAACCTCAAAGAAGCAGCTCCCCATAAGCTTTAGCATCCCCAGTCAGCAGTGGTCCCTTTCTGCGAGGAAACCATTACTGCAGATCTTAAGCTGCACGCAGAACAAGCCCGCACATATTTATTCCAATGTTACAAAGACACCAAAAAGGAAGAGTTTGAGATGGCAACTGTTAAACCACACAATGGAGCCAGGAGGTGAAGGGATACAAGTCCTCAAGCCCAATCACCTCTTATTTCCTACCTGAATCTCTTCTCCAGATCAGCAGCAATGAAATTATGAAAATACTCCACTGTTTCAAAGATTTGACTTCCAGTACCCTAATACCCAGAAGGCTGTCTCATCTGATTGTTTTAAACTTAGTAATGGCATAGGATTTCCCTTGAAATACAGACCAGATGTTCTGCTGAACCACTGGGGATGTTACAAACTACAAGGGATCCTTACCCACTATAGTCTCTTGCTCCATCAGGAGATCACAGGGCACTCACTGATGCATATAACCACCAAGACACAAGAGAGCACAACCAGGCTGGCTGTTTGGAGTGGCTGAGCAGGAACTTTCCTAACTGGCTGTACTCCCTCACCAACTCAGGGGGTAACAAGAAAGCAGGTTTAAAAACTACAGACAGAATCCTTATGAAAAGAAGACAGTCAGCTCCTTAACAGATTCAAATAAAAAAACCCCTTTTTTAACCTGGAAAACACCAGTTTCAATGTCAGCCAGCAATTACTTATAGATTACTGCCTATGGATGTCCTCAAAGAGCCCACACAACCTTATTTTCACTTCATAGCTACCCAAACACACTGTATGGTGTTCTCCAGGATCAGTCCATTCCTTGAATAGCACCAGAAGAAAATCCTGGTCATAGACATCCCAGCAGCAAGAGCAAGGAGCAGCTGGTCTGTTAAGACACAGCATCCATTTCAGCCAAGCCTGAAGACCTGCTTAGCCCACAGGTGGTAAGCAACTTTGCCCAGATATCCTGCTCATGCAGTTAATTGAGCAGCACAAATCTGTGGAAATCTGCCTGCATTTGAAAAACTTAGAAAGATCACAAGTTTAACATATTTTCATCCCCAAACACATACATATAAAAAAAAACTGAATGGGAAGAAAAAATAGTGACATTCCTCACCCGTTAGAAAAACTAGCTCCAACTTGATTTTTTAACAGGATTTCATTATAGTAATATTGGCTCAAATTTTTTCTTTTCCTCCATAAAGTAAGATTTCTGGAATTCATTTTCATTTCTCATAGTAGACTGTAGTGATTGCATCTCTCTGTCTATTAAAAAGTGGATAGTTTATGTGAAATATATCAGCTGACTTTCATCTCCACTTCTCTCCATAAAGTCCCAGTTCCTTTCCTCCGAGAGAAGTGACAATCCCAAAGGTTTTCAAAATGCCAGGAATTAGTGCTTGGACTTAGAACCACACCACACCTAACACAACCCCCCCACCCTGTTCCTCTTTAAGCAGGAGCCTATGATGCTTTCTCTGTTTTGCACTTCCACACAACGCTGCAACATCATCTTGGCATTTCATTACTCCAAGCTGCCCAGCTGGCATGTGCCAGCTCACTGCAAGGGACAACCACTACAGCATCACCCAGCGCTGACACTGTCAGAGCAGCAACACTTCACCACTTACCAGTGCTGTGCAATAGACACATGACGGGAGAAAAATCTTTTAGTGGTTACTAAGCTCAAACAGTGCACAAAGGCTCTGATCTCAGGCTAAGCATATAGTTTGGTGCAATTAAACTGAAAGAACTTCAGGTTTTATTATTTTTATTAACAGCCTTCTTTTTCCTCAGCATGCATTCAAGAACACCAATTGTATTCAGCTTGCAGACTGGAATCAACACTTCAAAACCACATTTCATGTTGTTTCACTGAGTTTTCATAGAGCATACTTATTTGTATCCATTCATACACACAAAATAAACTTAGTTTTTAGACTTGCAACAGTATTTATAATGACAGAATATTATTTACCTTTGTTGCAACACTCAAATTTTTCCAGCAGTTTCAGAAATTCTAAAATGCATTGTTTTCCCCCTTACAACCACCCTTGATAACTAATATTGATGTCTACTACTTGAACCTTCTGGTTTACAGAAGACAGTAGATACTTCCAAAGCAAAACCAGCAGCTAAAGCAAACTACTTTCCACAGAGTTATCACATTTCATTTATAAAGGATTTATTATACATTGATCCTGATCAGCTTGCAATAATGACAGTTTAACAACCTCCAACTGCTACTAGTACATTAAAGTACAGCACTAAAAAACTAATCTAGCCACAGAAATTAAGATTGCCAAGTGAAAATGAACTCCAAAAGCAGTAATAAATTCAAACTCTTTAAAATACAGGAAACAGAGCTACTGGGTACATCCCATATAGTGGTTTCAAAGGAACAGGCAACACAAGCAAGCCACCAGGTAAGTGCTGTTGCTTGAAACAGCTTGTAAAATACAGCTGAGGTTGTGTTACACCCCCATGATCAACGATTATATGGACAATAGCCACATACATCTGATCCAGTGCTCTCCCAACCTGGGGATCTTACTGGCAAGAGGCATCACCTGTGAAGTTTCATCTTGAGCCAAATTCTGTACATTCCCTCAAGGGAAGAGTCTTCAACACACAGCTTCAGATCCATCAGGTCCCTGTATTTTTTGCTCTTATTTAGAATTGCCCATGATATAACACCACATTTTGAAGAAAGAAGTAATACATCACCCACGTTATCCCTACCAACACTAGAGCAAAATACTATCCATAGAAATCTGCAAGATCCCAAGCACATCCTCCAGAGAAGTCTTTCACTGCCCAACCAGATGTCATTCCCACTTATTCAAGTAAAACACAGAATGGCTCCATACTAGGTACACTTTAAGAAGTGCTCAGACAACCAAAGTGAGGTCCAGTTTAAAAAGTCAAAATCATTTCTACTATGGATACTACCTTTTCCCTGTAAAGATGATCATAAACTCCAATAGCTGTACAAAACATATGAAAAGATAAATCTCAACTTTTCAAGAGAGCTCTTCTACACTGAAATGATGCACAGCAGTAAAGAAGTTGGTCCTAAACAATCAAACCAAGCCCAAAAATAAAAAGCTGCATTCTAGGAAAATAACATAGGACATCGATGCTACACATTCAGAAGAATAAGCAACTACCTGCTGCTTTCTGGAGTTTCATATAAACATTTCAGAACTTCCAACCTTTTTCACATTTCCACAGAAAAAGCAACTTCCTTCCACACGGAAAAGAACTTTCCAACATAAAGAAAATCAACACATTGACAAGTCTGTAATATTAAATTTATTATTCCTCTAGTGATTCAGCTTAACCAAAGCTTAAAGCAAGTCAAATGTAAGAGAAGAAAGCACTGTACACTTATGGTTGAAGAAAATTCCAAACCAAGAGTGATTAAAGGTTTTAACTGTCCCAGTTCAGAGCTTTGGAGGGTCTTGCATTTCCCCAAAACACCACATATGGGTGCCTGAAGCATAAATAAACTCCTCTTTACTTATCCCTCCTGTATGAGTGCCACCATTTAGTCAACTAAGGATCAAGTGCTGGACACCCTAAGGTGAGAATTACTGAATTACATCATTTGTTTTATACACTTCCATCCCTCAGTAAGCCTGAAGACCAGAGGCTCCTCTTTAGGCTGGCAAGATGAGGTGAAGACATTGAGCACTGGGCAAGAGGGGCATTGTGATCACCCCAGCATGGCAGCCCACAGTCACCCAGAGGATGAAAAAAATCTATAAACTTCATGGCTTCAAACATCATCAGCAGTATTTTTAGCAGTGCCAGGAGGTGGTATCTTCTGGAGAGAAAATGGTAGCACTATCACTGAATACAGTCTTGTGCGTCAACCTGGTTTCGCTGCTCCACATAAAATGAAATATAAGCACGGATTCAGCACAAGAAAACCTGCAGGTTTTTTCGTATTTAATCAGACTAATAAATTCTCATTAAGTACATAACACTGTGCAGAATAGCCAACCTGCTCTATTTCAGTGTACACCAAATGTCAGACATTAATTTAACACCTTGTTTAACTCAAACTTCAGGCTTTAATGCATGTTCTCCAGGACAGCTGACTTCCAAAGAATTTACTCTGTACTGGACTGGCCATAGCTCCTGCCTTATATTCTGCTTACAAACCCCGCACAAATGTCAACAATCGGGCAGCAGGATGCCCCTACTGCAAATTTCATCATCTTGGCCTTTTGCTATCTAGCAACTCAAGAAATTAACCCAACACATGTAAAAGAGCATCTCCATTAATTGATCTTGCACTTAACAAAAACCTGTCCCCTCCCTCTTGTCTCTTGCTTAGTTTAATCTCACATCTTCCAGTTATCACCCAACTTTCTTCAAAACTACTTCTCTCTTTTTCTGTTGTGATCCCAAAATATCCAGACCAGCAGAAGCAATGCCTTCTCTCATTATTAGTTGAATTTTGAGGGGGCAGCCTGTTACATTTTGGGTTTTGATATTACAAAGCTGATCCTGGTGCTGAGGTCAGGATCACTTTCAGAATGTGTCATCAAAATAACTGATCCTCTTTCCTGAACACCATAAGGCTCTAAAAGAAATCATATAGCTAGGTTTGTATCACTAGATGCACTAAAATGCATTTTAAACTGAGGTTAAGAGAGTCTAATGAGAAGGACCACAGCCCACAAATTATTAGTCAATAAAGGCCTTTTCCAGCACACCAGCTCTTCCATGGGCCACAGAGCCTCATCCCACAGCCCTAGATGTTCTGCAGAAAATATAAATGGCTGCAATTTTTTCTATCATTTCATTATTTCTGGCAGTTTGCAATGAGGATGCAAGTGGGTTAAGATCACTATTGCTACAGGCAGGGAATAAATCACTATTCTCCATACTGTGTTCCAAGCTGTCACCATACATACAAGGGGTTAATTAAGTACTATTACAAATTTGACATATAATCTGAAACAAAAGGCATCTCCTAACTGTTATATAAGAAAGAGAATGGTGAATACTATTAAGAACAACTTTCTAAACAAACCACTGTCAACTTGATTCAGTCCTGGTAAAGAGTGCCCACGGTCCATCAGCCAGCCTTAATTCCAGGGATGAGAGCTCCCAGGGAGGACAGACATGTTTCCTCCAGGGTAAAACTCTGAGTCATGACCAAGGGTAAGACCCCTAGCCCAGCCCCTGAGCTCAGAACTGGACTGCAGGCCTCACTTTATTGACCACTGCTCACCTGTGGGCCTGCTGAACACGCCGGAAGGTACAACCTGGCTCTACTCACTGAGTTGCCTGCACATGAACCCTGAAGCTCCAGTATCACCATGAAAATGGGGGTGGGGTGGTTTGTACAAAGTCAGCCAGTGGGTACAAGCTCTGACAACCCAACCTCCGAGAAGCTCCCGGAAACTGACTGAGGAGGCAAAGCTCCCATTTATAACAACAAAAGTAACAAGCTTAGAACAGTTAAAAAAAAAAAAAGAAAAGCGAGCTGAACAAAGCACAACAATCACAATTACCATTGGGATGGTAATTTCCAATAAAAAATGCAAACAAGAACTTCAATCAGTTCATCTTCTTTACTGCAGCTTCCCCCCACCCAAGAGCCAAGTCCTAACTCTAGGGAAAAAGCACCTTCTACAAATTCACCTTTACACCTGTACAATGTTCACTGTTAACTTGTACACCACCAATATATACCCCTTAATCATGACCAACAAACTCAAAGAAATGCTCATGCATGCCTTCACTATAGATATATTCTCCACTTTTCTGAGAAATAAGTTAAGAAACTGATAGGTCAAAATTTCAAATATTTCAAATATTAGTTTGGAACATATTAAATTATAAAAAGTTCCAAATACCTGGACTTAAGCAAAACCTGAAAAACAGATTTAACAGCTCAACCACACAGACCTTTGTAACAACCCCAAACATGTATTTTACACTGCAAATAATCTTTGCCTTTCTCCAGTAAGGTCTTGTTCTTTCCCTTAAAACTCCAGTAGGTCTAAACAGCTAAACATTTTGTCCCATTCCCCAGGTAAATCCAGCTGGCTATCACTCAATCCAAACTCCTTAAGCCAAGATCAAAGACCATATTCCTCTTCTTTGGTTCTTCAAATACACTGCAGTTTCACTGGCAAGTACCTCCACACACCACTTCTCATTTACATGCACCTATGATTTTTGAAGAGATTCCTCAGCATTCATTCTGCCTATCTCTTTCACAATCTCTACCCTTCCCAAACACTGGAAATCTAAACTATAGTACTACTATCCTGTAGTTATACTACATCAATATCATTTTACCCATTCCTCCAAAACTAGGCATGGTGACTTCAAGGTAGAAACTCAGTAAGTCCATCTATCTAGACTAGTCTGTACTGTGTGAACAGCATGAGTTCAAAGTAAGACTTTAAATACAAATATGCCAGCAATACATTTTACTGATCTTTGCTATTTTATCAAATTCACATGAAGAATTTTGGCAGCTACATGGTACCAACAGCCACTTAGTCAATGAAAAGCTTGTCATACCTTCTTTTTATTGCACTTGCTGAATCATCACCAGAAAATACTGAAATACTCCAGAGGAATTCTTTAGACTGTTCTCAGTCACCTTGCAGTTATTACTGCACAGTGACAACTCTTGCCTAAAAAATCAGTAAGGACATAAAGCAGAAGTGACCTTTCAATTTCTCACACTTTAAGAACCACGTTACTCCTTCACATTATATAAGCTAGGCTTTCTTCTTCTTCTACTTTAATCTTGAATCTAGCTCACAAAATATGATTCGGAAAAAAACCCAAACCTTAATATTGGTTTTGCAGTACTCCCAGGAAATTGATTTCTTTGATTTATTCATTTCAAGTTCAGCCTAACTGCCAACAGTCTTTCAGTTCTTTCTGCTTTTGAGTGTATGCTTCCTTTTAAGAAAGAGATTCACACTCTGATACTACTTTTCTGTCACTAATTATTAC
Organism: Eulacestoma nigropectus; assembly: GCA_013397775.1. Lineage (NCBI taxonomy): Eukaryota > Metazoa > Chordata > Aves > Passeriformes > Eulacestoma > Eulacestoma nigropectus. The sequence goes on from VZTE01001517.1 coordinate 31,526, forward strand.
CATCTATAGTATGAACATCTTCACTTCTCCATTCTAATCTGTTGCAAAATAATAACACTTCAAAAAAACAAACAAACAAACAAAAAAAACTAACTAAAAAATCCCACCACCACAAAAGCCTGATATTGAAGAAGTAGAAGAAAGGGAAGGATATTGGCAAGGGATTTTAAAAGTTGTTTTTTCCCTCCCCCATCCAGACCAACAATAGAACAATTTAAAGGACACAAACAGCAAACAGACCTCATGTTCCCTTTCTGTTCTGTTCCAGATCCAACTTCTTGTGCCAGTGCACCTTCACAAAAGCACAAAACCATTACAACAGTGGGTTCAAGCCCTTCCGTTTGTCTCAAGAGGTAAGTGGGCCAAAATGATCACACATTCTTCCTGCATCACGGGAGAAGGGTTTACATAAATGCTGGCAGGCAGCTATTTCAAGTGCTCTTCCATGTCTGCTATCCACAGTATACGCATTGTATAGGTTCCAGTCTATACCTTGAAGAAGTCTGTTGTCATTAGGTTTGAATTTGCTACAAAGGTGTTCCACAGCCTTGAGAAAATAGGTCTCCGCAAGCCAAGTGCCTGAAAACCCCTACAACTCCCACCGGGGACCCTCTTTATTTTCTCAAAGTGAAATGAATAGTTTCAACAAACTTTTAAGAAACATGACCGAACTGAGGCAGACAGAATTCTCCAAGCAAAAACCTCTCTGATGAATAACACAGAGGAAATTTAACAGCTGTAAAAGAATGAAATAAATTACATTCACTCTAAGCAGAGAGACTTGGAGTTACCACCATTAGGAGCAACCTGTAAACTTTGGTTACAAACTGCAGAGCACCACCTGCCTCAACCAGGCAGCAGGCAGGACAAACATCAGACTGACTCGGCACCACAGTCATTTGTCCACCACAGATTCTTCACCACTAGAGCTTTTATGTAAACCTAATGCAGTACCAGGAGGGTTTGGAAAACACAAAAAGATTAAAACAGTATCTGTGAGCTGCCAAAAAAAATTCAAAAAACAGGTTTTTCCTACCTAAACTATTTCTTCAAACCTAAACAAGACAGAGAAGAAGGTTATACTACATCACCACACCACGGCTGGCACAGAACGCAGTTACAGGGATTCCTCTCACCTTTCATAATAACAAAAATTAAGTGATCCTATGGTTATATTCATTCCAGTCACTGCACTGAAATAGCTGTTATTTCATACAGATACATTACCTGCAGACTAATTAGGATTCATAGTACATTCACTCATTATTTAGTTTAAAACTACGTATTTTAGGCTTCAGAAAACTTACTGTTGTTTCTGCTTGAAGCTATTTTTACAGACTCAACTAATGACAAAATTTAATGCAAAAAGTAATACAAGCTATCACGCAGAAGGAAAAGTCTGCAAAGTCTTCTGCTCCTGGAGACATTAAAGTAGCCAAATACTACCTACTCATTCAAAGAAATAGCACTTAGCACTTCCTTGTGCTGCAAGGAAGAAACGCCATTTGGTTTATTGTCTTAACAAAACTACACTGTCAGTTACTCAAAGGGAGGGCTAAGTGGCCAGATGACAAAAAAGGCCTTCAAAAAATTCAGGACGTTTGTGCAGTAGGTCATGGTGTTGTGTATGTAATTTTCCACATATAATTGAAAGGCTTTTTAAAGAGATGCATCCAGTTAAAACATCTTTATATACACACTGACTTAAGTGATAACAACTACAGTTGTCTGTAAAAAACTTTAAAAAGACTTACCATCAAAAACTATTCTGATTTACAATTTAAGAAAACATAAGACTGTGAAGAGCTCAGGTTTAACAGCAACTCATTTAGCTCAATTACCTATCTCATACATTCTGTCATTAACAGCTGAATTTACATTTCTGATCAGTTTAAGAATAGAAGTATTTAGTCACTGGTTTATTGTGCTCTTTTTCACATAAACTCCGTGCTGAAGTTTCTGAACCCACATACATTCTTTATTAGATTAGGGAAGCACTCGGTTGTTTTCACTATAGCCAAAGCATGAAAGTTTGGCCTCAACCTTTCAATTTCCCCCCTAATGCCCCATCTCTGATGACAATGTTGATGTTCCCTTGAAGTGAGGATGAAAACATTCTGCCACTGGCTTACCAGTTACTGGGAGACAAATTAGCTATACCACCACCACTCTGCACACATACCTCCCAAAAGCACTCAAGCCCATATTTGAAGAGAGCTCTAAGTGCTATTAAAAACACTCTTACCTATTCATACAAGACTGGACGTGCAACACAGAAGACTGGCTCTGCAGCAATGCTGGAATATAGTGGGGGAACCCTAGACAGATGAATTTGTGGTATTCCATCACTCTGCCTCCCCTCCTTAAGGAGCAGGGTTTCCCGTACATTCAGTCAGTGAACTGCCAGTGTCTAATGTTAGTTTAATTAGCCTCTTCCCTTTTACAGCTGGTTGCGCTAGTGTTGTTCAAGCTCACATGGTTTATAAATTCTGCCCTTGTATTAGAAACAGTTGCCTAATAATGAAAAAGTACTGCAAACCACCATTTTCACTTTACAGTTGAGCTTTCTGTTCAAACACGCAACGGCTTTCCACAATCCATGTCCATCCTCCCGTCAAAACAAGTAGCAATGCTTTGGTTATACTGCTGAAAACAAAGAAGTTTCATAAAAAGCTCACTGAGAAGCACATTCTGGCAAATGCCACCACAGCAAGGTCACCAAACAAATGGGTACTACACAGAGGCTTCAAATTTTACTGACAAAGATCCTATCAATTTCATCATAAAAGGCACTCAACCAAAATTATCTAAAAGGAGTTCTTTAAGTAGTTTAGGTTCTGCCTATATCCCTGTTTTCCTCCCCAAATCTGCCTAAGTGACTAGAAAGCATTTCTAAGCTTTCTACTGTCACACAGAGCAGTGCTACATCCACATATTCACACTCAATGGAAAACCGTCGACACAAAACTATTTGTTCCAAACTCTTGAAACTGCTAGCTGGAAGTTCCACCTGCCTTCAGATGCTCAGAAATCAGAGCGGTACATCCAACCGATTCCTTGTTTAACAATACTGTAACTACAACACAAAGAGTTCAAAGAGTCACCAACCAGCCTTCCGGAAGTAGTGACCAGCCCAAAAGGCCAGGCTATGCCAGAGACAGTTTTAGGCACGATTAACTCCCATTTTCCCTGTGCAAGCACCTTACAAGTCCTTACTTTTTGGTTTTAAACTTTACAGGGAAATTAAATTACACTCCTGTGTACTGTGCACCGTAAGGGCAAACCCCACTCCAGCTCTCAAAAGTCTTTCCTGGCTGTGATCTATGACCAACCAGGTCTAATTCACCGGTTACTCATAGCGAAAGAACTCAAAAATTTAGGAAAAACGGTGAAGCTGCTATGAGAATAGCAAATACAGAGTTACAAATTGATTTTGTGGAATTTGGACTCATGCTAAAAGAAAACACATTCCCTGTTTCTGAAAGCTTACTTTAATGTATTTGGGAAGCAACTAGTAACACCATTTGAATTTCAGGCTGTAGACATGAGAACACACAAGAAAGATAGCCACAAAGAAGTAAGCTTTGCCTCTGCAGAGGCAGCAAAGGAACTCAGGTCAGAACTCATCTGGCTGCTTCTCTCTGAAGCTGCCACGCTGTGAATACACAAACAAACCCAGAATGATAACAAAGGAAGCTGCACAGGAGTGCCAGCAAGTAAAAGGAGTCACAGCCAAACCATCTGACCCCCATATTCAGCCTGGAGCTACTGAAAAGGAACACTTTTAGGGCTGCTTTTCTTCCATATGATGTTTATAGCCAGGAGTGAAAAGCACCCAGGTCAGGGAGGTGGGAAAACACTCCCTGCACAAGCAACACCCAAACATTCCACACAGTAGTAACGCTCCAAGAAAATCACTAACAATGTCATCTGTATAGAAAACAAGCCACAGTTAGACCTACCTGATCATGAGACAGGGAAAGAGCAGTGGATTTCACTACCCAGCCACAAATCAATGTGCGTACTACCAACCAACAGGTTTTCATTCCATGGAAAATCCAAACGGTGGAAAAAACAAATCTTTGAACTGCAGTCATATTCTCACTGCCAAAAACTGACAGGAAGAGAACACTTTGAGGTTACTCTTCCTGTAGGAGCATTAAACAGCTTCCCTTCCTCTCCCTCTGTACACAAACTCTAGCTCAGTTTTCCCAAAGCCATGAAAAAAATACAGCCACAGAATAGCAAGGAGCATCAGCAAACCTGGAAAAGAGCAAAGACGAGCAAATGTATTTGGCAACTCTGCCTCCAGGCCAAAGCAGAGTTTATGAAAAACCTTACAGCAACAGAATTCAGCATCTCATTTTCTTTTCAAAGACATGCACATCTAAAGCAGCAAACTGACATAAAACTGATTTGTGTATTTCTCTAAACTCAAACTAAACGTTTCCTAATATGTCCAGTTTCAAAACTGCTTCTTTCCAACCAATTAGCAAATATAGCTACTAGTCGTTTTCTTGCACTAGAGTCCATACTGAACAGGAATTGCAGTCCTTTGTTTCAGGGTCTAATCCACGTATCTGAATAATCAACCTAAACCAACTGCTCTCAAACAGTGGTCCATTGGCCAACCAGAGGTTTTAAATGGTCCATAACACAAAGTAGTTTCAGTTTTGCAGACCAGAAGGCCAGAGGGCCAACAGCACTTGCTACGGGAAGCAGCAACTTTGGAACCACCACAGCAGAAGACTGAGGAGAAACAAAATAAAGAAACCACAATCATTTACATGTAATGCACCACTGGTGTGCCTAAAAACTGGAAACATACTCTTTTGTAGACTCTGCAGTCTTCAGTGCTCCAAGATACTCTCAGCAAAACATGCTGCTGATTTCACAGAGCATTTTAAAGGCAATGACTTTAAGGACAGCATGAGCAATGTAGAACTGAGCAGCACATATTTTTTAAAAGGCAGACCTCCAATGTCATCTGGTACACAACTACAGTCTTCATTTTTGCATACACCTTCCTCTCCACTCACCACAAACTCAGAGCATAAACACTCAAGGAAAATACTACATGCTATGAAAGGAATGCTACTTAAATAAAGCATCCTTCAGGTTTCTTTAAACCTACAAAGCCTCAAACTTCTCATAAATCTACATTTAGACCATAGCAACAACAGATCAGTAAAGAACTGGTTTTAATGCTCATATTACAGAATTAACTTGTGTTGGCAACAAAATCTGACTGTGACATTTATGGGTAACTGCTTGAAATTTGGTAATACTAAGTCACACTTTTACCCAGCTACTGAAGTTCTTTCACGTAAGTCACAATTTTGTCATTGACTAATTACATTCATTTCTATTTAGAATGGAAAAAAACCCCATGTTAAACAAATCATGCTGTGAAATGTATCCTTTTACTACTTTTTTCTTAGCAGTAGTACTTAAGACACACAAGGAACTGCAAAAAACACCAACTTAGCCAGTTATATAAACACAAGTACCTTCTTTCCATTATTTGGAGAAATCGGAACATCAGTGTCACTGACTGTATTGTTCCAATGAGGCTAAGGATGTAACTTCCCGACACTCAAGGCATCAAGGTCAAAACAACTGCGGATTTGAGCAGCATCCATTAGCTGATTCTGTCTATTGTTACCTCTTGCTAGCAATCAGCTTGGGGTGTTGTAGGCAAGGGTAGTTACATACCTTCCCCATTGGAGATGGGACCTCAGAGGTCCTACCCCTTATTTTTAAGGCTGTCCATGAATACAGACAAGTGCTAAGTAAGCAATTTTATGAACTCTAGACATGTAGTCTAAGGGTATCACTCATAATTCAGCATAACATGCAGTTTAAGGCTACTTCTAACATGAAACCACGTTGTTACAGAAAGTTTCTTACGTTTGCATCGACCCTTGATAATCAACTTTTCTCTGTATATGCTTTAAAGGATCAACTGTAACTATTTGAGCTGATGTACTGTTTCTCATACATACAGAAATCCTAAGTATGCTACGACTTCCTATTTTTTCCCAAGAGCTTACTCTTAAGGAAGAAGGGATATTTACTAAGTAATTTATGCTAGAAGATAAGGAGCATCGACTGCTTGGCAAGATGAAGAGCCCCTGCCCCACCCCAAATCCTCCATTTGAGCATTCCATCCAAGCCAACATTCCCAACATCAATGGCTTTCTAGTTTGCATTTTTTTTTTCAGACAAGCATTTAAACATCTTTAGACCATACAGAAAAATCAAGAATCAGAAAAAAGCTTTCCAAAACAAACCTGCGCTTTTAGCAAGTCCAAAGGAACAGGCACACAAGCATGTCTCACAGCATATGCCGTGTCTAACCCAAACACTAAAAGCCTTGGATCCATTACCAAGAGGATCACGATGTGAAATCAAAAGACAGTAACACAGAACTGTGTATCTAATTCCAGACACCTGTAGTTTAATTACATTTCACAACAAGGCAAGCATTGTTGTGATTCATTTGAACTTGAAAAAACAGTTATCACCAGTTTTGGTGAGTCAACATACACTAACATCTTAAATCAATTCTGTGAACAATGAAGCCAAGTTTTCCTTTTCAGTAATTTTATTCTAATGTGAAACATGAAGAAACAAGCACCCAAAAAACTCCAATATAGTATGAAACTTTAATAAAAGTTGCTTAAAAAACAAAGAGCAAAATTTTAAAATAAACTGACTTGACTCCTAATCACACATCTTTCTGACATCAGGAAGAGTACCTTCAGACTTTTGGGAAAAAAAAGAAAGAAACAACGATCTGCTGTTGAAACATCACTCCCAAAGACTGTTGAAACGCGTAACATGAAGCTTCAGAGACAGACAGTTTTATTAACAGGAGGCTTAATTTTAAACAGTATATACAAATCACATGACTTTTCCAGAGTTGGGACCACCTAGTAATCTGTCAAAACAAAATTATGCTAATGAATTACAGAAGCATCTGTGTAATGCAACCGCCTCTTTATTGAAGTACACCTTTATACAATCCTTCCACGGATTCCTGTACTGTGAAATCCTCTCGGGACGCAGCGCTGCACAGGTTTGCAAATCTCTCCTACATACCACATGAATAAAACTGTTGCCACTTGCACCTCTCAATTTTGCCTGCCCATACACTTCAGTGTTCCATGGTATGCAACACCAAAAGGCACTGTTCTTCTTTGTCAAAAAAACCCAAAAACAGTTTGAAGTTTACTATGTTTAAGTACAATGATTTGCAGGGAATAGCAGGCTTTTTTTCAGGCAATGCCCAAGTCTTAAAATTTATCATAAGCCAAGTAAGGATAAAACAAAAAAATTCTACTTTTCACTTGTGTAATTACTTCCTTTCCATTTCTCTGGTTTTCCATGGAAGGTTTCACTGCACAACAAAGAAAATGGCAACTCTTTACAGACTTTGAATACAACAGCACAACTTTATTGCAAAAATATGTAGTAAACTCAGTATTTTCAAGTTTTGGACAAAAATAAATTTTATCTCTGAATTGACCCATAGTAATTCACAACAGAGTTGCTGAAGATACAAGTTTCTTTCATTATAACCTAATTTAAAACTTTATCTGGACTCCAATCTTCTAGTAATCACCACTTTGGTTCTCTTAGCAGAGACTCTATGTGAGGAGTTCAAGACACATGTGAGAAACACCAATATCCAACTAGTGTCAAAGATCCTTTCCCAACTGATTTGTGTAATCCTAACAAATCAAGCTACTTAAACAGTAATGATTATTTTCAACTGCAAACATTTTAAATGTACTATAAAACTCATACGATTTATGTTTGAGGTTAGCTATACTTGTGGCAAAAGTCTTATTCTGCACAGTTATAATTGCAATATATAAATAACTAAAGGTTATACCACAAAGAACAGCTTGAATTTTACAGAACGATTCTGCTCATACTCATAGGAATTAGTTTGGTAGACACATCAGCAAAGGGCATAATTCAACTGTTCATACAGCGAGAGTTTTGGAAAAAATAAAGATACATACACAAAACAATTGATCTGTGTACACTGAGAATTCATTCAGTTGCAGAATAAAATCAGGACTTTAAACAAAGCTTTGACCTGTGAACAAAGCAAATTCAGCCAGCTTTTAACCAAATCTAAAAATAGCTATCTATTTTACAATGGCTTACAAGAACACCACTGAAGAGCTTCACTGACTTCATCTACTTCCCTTATCCAAAACTATGTCAAACCAATCTGAGTTTCTCAATAAGCACTGTGTCCAGAGGAGTTTACCAAACTTTTATGGCGAATAAGAATCTGTCCAGCTTCTCCGCATACTTGTACGAGGAAAATCCACCTCACCTCTCTCCTCGCAGTGTTTCTCATGTAATGGCTAACCCAGTGCTCTGTCTTATCAAAACCAATCTGTTTTACAATTTAAACAATCCACAGGTTCTATCCTGGAAATACTATAAAAACCAATCCAGATGCATTTATCACAGCACTATGAATATCTATTCTACAACTACTTCAGATGAACAGCTACCCTAAAACAAGTTTTACTTTTCTGGAGCCTATAGGCCTGTCATTTAAATCAACCACAGCTGCCATAGCTTCATCACGAGACTCAAATGCAACCATTGCTTCTCCAGTGGGCATGCCTTTTTCATTGTATTTTAAGCACACTGAACCAGGGATCACTTGGTAACCATAAAAGAAATCCAAAATTTCATCCACCGAAACAGTAAAGGGCATATTTTGCACTTTAATGACAGTTGGCCCTGGCTTCCCAGACCCTGTTCCAAAACCTGGGGGTCCACCAATATGTATGTTTCCTGGTCCGGGTCCAAACCCTGGAGGTCCACTTAAATGTCCAAGACCACTAGCAATTGCTGGAGGACCAGCACCAAAGGCAGGGGGCCCACTTAAATTGCCAGGACCATTACCAAATGTTTGAGGACCCCCTGCAAAACCTGCTGGTCCACTCAAATTAGCAGGACCACCTGCAAAACCTGGTACCTCAATACTTGCACCAGGTAAACCACTAGCTGCAACTGTGGGTATTCCTGGTCTAGAATCAGGAAAGCCACCTATTCCAGGTGGTGGTAAAGGAGGACCAAACGTGCCAGACCCACTGAAGTTACCAGGGAAATTGAATGGAGGACCATTGTTTGCTTCTTTAGCATTTCCCCCCAAGAAGGCATGCTCATCCCCAACAGGGCCCTGTGCTCCTGGCACAGCCGCATTTCCCTGGATCGGTATTTTCAGGATCTTTTTCCCTTGAGATGGTGGGTTTCTCTCAATATCTCTCATTTCTTCTACCGTTATCAAACGCAAATTAACATCTCTTCCATTCAGTTTTTTACGGTGCAAACGCTCCGCCTTACGAGCATCATCTTCAGCTTTAAACTGAACCAGTGCTTGTCCTAAACCTTGCCCAGTATTATCAACAAGAATTTGTACAGAGTTTTCTTCTACTGCCAGTCCCTCTAGAAACTGAAGTATTTCCATTTTTGTTATATTGTATGGAATATTAGATATATGCGCACACAGTTTTGGCAAGCCTGGTTCTCCCTCAGCGTTCATCAGGATTTCTCTCTGGTCATAGCTGAAGTTCTGCAATCTTTTACGAATCATATCTATCTTTTCTAACATTGCCTTTTTAGTAATTGGATGAACCTGAATGAAGCGATTCCCTATGTACTGCTTATGATGACACAAAGCTGCTTTATAATCAGCTTCATTCCTGAACTCAACAAACCCCTCTCCAATTGCCTTCCCATTAGGTCCATAAGCTATATAAATGCTGTCCTCAACTATATCCAGCTTTTTAAAAAAATCTATCACATGTTTGTTCTCCGATTCAAAGGGAAGACCTTTCAAATAAACACAGAAACCATGCTCATGGGGAGATCTTGACCGCGACCTTTTCTGTCCACTGGGAGATTTGGACCTAGGATGAGCCTGGGGAGGAGGATGTGCCTGCCCAGAGGGACCCATGGTTTGCTTGAAAGTTATGTGGCCTCCAGCAGCTACCCACTGTCTCTCTGTTGCAGGACTAACTTCAACATAGCGCTGAATCATCAGCATTCTGTTTCGCTTCAGTGCTTCAAATGTATCTTGAGGAGAAAAAAACTTAACTAGTCCATTTCCATTATTTCGACCTACATGATCCTTCAGCATATGGACTGCATCCACACGGAGCCCAAGGAAAAAGTCTTTCACATCAGATTCTGTTGCAGTAAAGGGCATTCCATGAACGCTGACATATAAATCATCTGGATTGATTGGAATTGGCTTGACACTACCTTGAGAACTCATCTGGATAGGATTTACAGGATTCACGGGACCAATAAACAATGGATTCAATCCGCTGTTCATATTCACTGCTGCTCCAGACCCATTCATTCCAGTGGGTAAGGGTGCTACAGGTGGCGGATTCATAGGAGGCATTCCTGATATGGGAGGCAGAGGCGTCATTGGAGGTACAGGGGGCACAGGGGGTATTGGAGGAACTGGAGGAACAGGAGGCAGTGTGGGTACAGGAGGTGGAACAGGTATAGGGGGAATAGAAGGCATCGGTGGCAAAGATGGCATAGCTGGGATAGGAGGGATTGGTGGAGGAGGTACTGTGTTCATTGGGGATGCTGTGCTAGGTATAGTCGAGCTAAATGTCGGACTACCAAAGGTACTCCCAAGATTTGGAGGTGCAGTCCCCATACTGGCAGTAGAAAATGTGGATATATTTTTATTGCTTTCATGCACCGTAGTAGAAGCAGTTACTACACTAGGAGAAGGATTACTAAAGTTAGGTACAGTAGTAGGTAAGTTAACCCTTCCACTCATTCCAGAACTAGGTGGTGGTCCCGACCTGCTAGCATTTGCTGGTGGCATATCTAGATTGGCAGTTTCAAAACGCCTACGACTGAGTTCTATCATGTTCTGCATTTCAGTTTTACTGCTCAGCAACAACGTTACTTTTGACCCTTTAATTGTACCACCTGTGCGCATCATACCAAGCCTTGCATCTTCATCAGTGGCAAAAACGATGAAAGCCTCACCCAGTTCACCCCCTACGATATGCACGCCCCCATCAGGAATGGTCAATCCAGAGAAGAAGTGGCGAATGTCCATGGTCCCCGCCACAATCGGGAGACCTTGCAAGCGGATGACCACAGCCATGCTGCGCTGAAACAACACACACCTGCAGATGAGAAAAGGCAACGGCTATGTCAGACTACTGTTTGTGACACCATGCAATTACCTACAGACACTATCTACTATTAGTTGTTTATATACACCTAATAACATCTTGCAAAGATTAAGCATGTTTATATCCCAAGTTCCTTATTCATGTTTATTTACTTCATACAGACTGAAGTATTAAACATTTACCAACACAATCAGTATACACTTTGCACTAGAAATTCCAAAAAAGCTGTTGTACTAAGACCCACAAGTGTCAGTTAAAAAAAAAACGGAACATCAAAAATCAGAACTATTACATCAGTAGTTCAATATTTAATGGAATGTAAGCAAAAGGAGTATTTTAGCCATGCAAAACAAAATTAATTTACGATATACTGATATGGTATCCACTGTACATGACAATGTGACCGAAAAATTCTGCACAGCTATGGGAAACAAACAGTTCCCTTTCATTCGGGGAAGGATTTTACCTCCTGCCAGGTGAAGACAACTAGAAACCTAACAGTGGGTTTAGTTATGAACAAAAACCCATTATGGACAACTAGCAACTGAGAGACTCAGAAGATATCCTGACAAGGAGCATCTATATTATAGTGACCTGATGTTTTTCTCTCAGCAAAGGCAAGAGGTCCAGGTGACCTGAAGCTTACTATTATAAACTAGCCCCAGATATTTTGTGACAATAGAGACCTCACCTAAATTAAATTAACATCTATGCATATCTAGCTAGATATATCACCTTTACAATTTTCAAAAACAAGCTATTTAATAGTTGCAGATATTCTGTCTAGCATGACACCTTACGTCTCAGATATAAGTAAATGAATTTTACCTCCACAGCTGACATTAGTAGATGCTTAGGGTAATTCTGAACAGCTAGATCTAGACAGTTACGGTGTGACCTCAGAAGTCTAAGGTCATATCAGACGTTGAAGACAAAGAGGAAACGAGATACTTGTCACTTATTGAGACCTTCAGCAAAGGCTGAAAACATCATATTAACAATATTAGCACAATTCAACAGTTCAGAAGCCAGTCTCTCATCCTAAACCATCAGCAATAGCAACATGCTTCACCTGAACCACTTCATCTCTGAAACTTCTCGACCTCCTAAGTACAAGCCAGTTCAGTATCTGTATGGAAGATCTCCAAGGCTCCCTTAAGTCACGTACAAATAGTGTTAACTCAGCACCTGAAATCAAGGGTGAACCAGATCACAGAACTGTTTAGGCTGGAAAAGACCTTGAAGATCAAGTCCAACCAGACGCCCCAATAAACACACACCACAAAGCCATGCATCAAAGACTCCTGGCCATTACCAAAGATCTGACCAACTACAATCAATAACTATCTCCCAACAACTCAGCTATATCCCAGCATACAGTCCAATCTGTAAGGTGGCTCCATCTGCTTGTCCAGGTCATCCAAACAATTCAGAGAAGACAAGTCTTGAATGACTAGGTAAAGCCACAATTTAACCAGGTAAGGCTGAATTCAGCACTTAATGAAAACAAGAGTAACAATTCTAACGGGGTAAAGAAGCAACAATTCTTTTGTTTGCATGATGAAATTTCAGATTACTAAAATGAGTCCTTAAGTATTTTGTTCTGTTGACCAATACACCAGAGCTAAACCCTTACATACACTAATGAACTCAAGCAACATCCTGGGGTATTACAGGGCATTGCCCCAAAACTAGTCAACACCAGGAAAGTGTGGAGGACCTTTCTCCCGCAAGGAAACAGCAAACAAGCCAATTCACACCAAGTCAGCTCTGCTGCTCTAGTCGCTGTGAATGAGTATCGGATTCCTTACTGCATCATCCTGAAAGAGAGACTAGAACTTGCAATACAAACATAAGATTTTTTAAAAAGAAAAAAACACCACTAAGAAACTCCTATTCCACCAAGGGGAAACAGCAACAGGAAGGCGAATAAGTACTAAGCTTCGGGGATAACTTTTTTTGAAAGCAACTTTCCCATCTCCATGGTGAGTTAACAGAAGCAACATCCTTGCCTTTATCTCTTATCGTTGAATTACATTTAATCTGAAAATAAAATCCATTGCCCAATCATTTTCCAACAACAAAATAACTTGCCCATCAAAAAAAAAAAAAAAA
>VZTE01001517.1:54878-69947 GCA_013397775.1 Eulacestoma nigropectus
CATTGGCATCCAACTGGTAAGAGTGGGATAGACTGAAGTTTCCCTCCCCCAAAGTCTTTACTGCATTCAGTGAGGTACAGCTAAATGTTCATCCTTGGCATTACTTCTTTCTGTCATGGGGGAAAGTATCTCCACGATACATTTTTTCTCATCTTGTCCTATAAACATTTCAAATAAACATTTGTTACTAGTATGAATGGGTTTCCCTAACCTTTACATGTAGAATTTTTATTTTAAATCTTATCACATAAGAGGTGGTCAGAATCTTCAAGATTTGGGGCTCCCTTTTTTTTCAAAAAATCCACAATTTAAGCTGTTTGAGTTTAAAAAAAAATTAGCTCAGATCAGGCACTGAGTTTGAGAAGAATGACTCTTCAAAAGTCAAATGTCAACTCAATGACAGAGAACTTCTAACAGTGTTCGCAGAAAAGTTTATCCTTCTCTGTTGCCTAATGAAAGCTGCAATTCAGCAACTTACTGATTGTCCTGCATGGTTCACCCAGAAAGGTGGATCCGAAAAGACTGAAAGTAGCCACGTTTAATTCTTATCTGTAATTTTTTATCATTCTCAAAATACAAAGAACAATTCATGAACATATATTTCTAAAACATGCTGGGAAAGCATGTCATCAACATGCTGAATCCAGAAAATGTATATGGCCCAAGGATGAAAGAAGAGTACATACAACACCACTAAAACGCATTTATGCATATGGTAGTTTTAAAAATGTTGTGATGAAATATAAGGTGCCAGCACTACAATATTAAAACTGCTAAAGCTAGTCATTTCAAATAGAACAACCAAGGATTAGCTTAGCATTACAAACAACTAAATCTGTCCTTAGTAACAAAAAACGCACAAGCTTCTGTAACACAATCCATCTTGTGAGATTCAGCTTCAGCTTTTATACCACACGGTTGATCCTTGAGGTAGATTCCATCCCAAACTGAAGGTGTACATATTGTCTGTGGGGTATATCAAATTTAGCAGCTAACACAGCATCCATCAATCAACACAACTAATTTGAGAGCTCTTTGTTTATGCACTGAAAAAAAGGCACTTTGCCATACAGGGTTCGGTTTCTTACTGGAAAGATCACCGAAGGTAAGAAAGGAGAAACACCGATAGGAATTAATCTCATCAAAACCTTTTTAACAGATACTTCCCCCAGCACGTGCAGGGAACGGATTCCCATGCGAATCTTTTGTCAGACAGTGCAGTCTGTGAGACAAAGAAAACTTCAGTGCCAGGTGTTCTTATCTCCAGACAAAATATACAGGCTGAGCTGGGCAGACTCCCTGCAGTGACAGAAACCAAGGGCCCACAGACGAACCAAGTAACAGCAAAGGTCTCATGACAAGGGGAGAAAAAAACAAGCAAAAACCCCCCCAAAACCCAGACTGCCTTAAGACACTGCACTGTATCTGCTCTCCCCACCACCTCTACCACTCATGCTCCCACCAAACTGGTGCTGCCACCAAAGCTGACATATTCCGCATATCCCCTCCCCGAGTCATTCAAGTTTTCTTTCCTCACTGAGAAAAAACTGCATGGAAAAAACCCAGTGGAGGGGACAGCAAAGTGCATCATGATTGTATCATAAACTCTGGAACACAGAAGAATCTTTTAGATTAATGCACACACACACACACACACACAAAAGATGCACACAAGAAAAACCAAGGAAAATGAGCGAAAAATACTCAATTTCAGAAAAAAAATTGTTCTTAACTGCACATACAACTTATCTGTGAAGGCACATAGCCACACTGAGGCATCCCTTTCCACTAGAGATCCAAGTGTCCTGTCTGAGAATTTCTTGCAGTACAGGGCATTTGAGAGGCAAAACCCAGCTAATGTTGCAGGATACCTACCTCAAACAGAACAAATTGGCAACAGGTCTGTGGTGCAAACACAACAGTGACTTGGGATGAGTTATACTGAGAAGCAAGCTCTTGCCAGGATTCACTGGCCTGGGAGTAACATGCTGATTTAATTTTCTCATTAGAAAATATATTTCTGAATAAATTACGTTTTAGGATAAATTTCTCTGTGTCAATAGAAACACAATGGGTGTTGGATCAGCCTGCCTTTCTCCATGATAAAGACTAGTTTCATTTTTGGCTTCTTAGATTTTGTGGTCTGAAAGGGTAATTCTCCGTTCAAATTGCAAGTGTCAGAAAACAGAAGTGCTGCATAATTTGCTCAAGACTGTACGGAAAAATGCATTTTAATCCACATCTAGTCCATGGATAGCAATGTTTTTTCAGTGCTGAGTCCATTTAATGCTTTTGAGGTCAATTCCATCCTGCACCATTTCCCAGAGCGGGCTGTAAAGAAAAGGAGAGAAATAAGGCTGAGCCAAAATGCACAGGACATCATCAACAAAAATTAAACAGACAATTTTATCAGTGACACAAGGAATTAGGAGATATCTATCTTCCTGTCTTGCCCTTCTGGAGGTCAGTGAGTTTCAGCCCTCAACTGTGTCCTCAACCCAAAATACAGCAGGTGAGAGGGCAGATGCTCCACCTCATTTCCTGCTCCCACTTTCAGCATACAGCACTGGCATCTCTGAAACTGAATCCTTGCATTTTCGCTGTTCAGATGAGTCACTAGTCTTTCAGTTTCACCAGAATAAAACAACTTATCAATACATTAACTCAGTAATACCATCTCTGGCTTAAAACCTCCTAGGTACTGCCCTATGTGCCTGCCCTACTCATATTCTTCCTCTGACAAAGCCAGGATCGGGGAAAAGGTTTGGTGTCAGATTTGTTTCCTTAGAAATTTGTCACTAATGTTAAAATCAGGCCCCTACCCACTTGGGGGACACTGTTTGCTGATACAGAGAAACACGACCAGATTTTTGAAGCAAACAATTAATTTCAACTAAATAAATCCAATTCTTCCCATGATTATCACACCTAAGAAGTCTTCGTGTTCAACGAGACAATGTCTCACCTCATTTCCCTCAGCCTCTTCACGTGCTGTATGCACTTCTGCACTGTATAATCGACTTCTTCTTCTGTAGTGAAACGACCAATGCCAAACCTAAACCAAAAGAAAATCATTAAGGAACTGAATAACATGCATATGGAGGGGGTGGAACAAATCTACGACTTACTTTTATCAGAAAAGAAAAATATTTGGATGGATTAGGGCAAATCATTCCACACACCTTATAGATGAGTGAGCCAAGTCTTCATCTGTTCCGATTGCCCGCAAAACATAGGAAGGCTCCAGAGAGGCTGATGTGCAAGCACTGGGAAAGGGAAGGCAGGGAAATGTCAGACTTTTGCTTAATCTCCTCCAAAGAACAGGTCACTTACCTCTTTACAACAACCTGTACCAGCTTCCCCAGCCTCCTAGAAACCACAAGTGAATACAAGCAAGTAAAGTGATATTTCTGCTACTGAAGAAAAAAGACTACAGGGGGCAGGCATTAGCGAGAAATTAGAGTAATAAATTAGGAGCATAAGGAAAGGAAAGAGAATACAGATAATACACAAGAATAAACAAAATGCCACATAGAGGCAGCAGGAATGCAGATTAGGAGGTAGTTGAAGTAGAGGCTGTGAAAAAAGACTAAGACAAAAACTATCCAGAGAAGATAACACACCAGGAACATAGAAGGGGGAAAAAAAAGACTTCACAAGCTGCTATTTGGCAGCAGAACAAATAAATGAAAAACAGTGAAAACAGTGCACAGAGGGATCCAGAGCAAGATGACTGCAGTTGTCAATAGAGACCTTCCACCTTGCAGCAGTATAAAGAACTGGTTACATGCTGTGACTCAGTTTTCACAGGTAGCAACATGCAGTGCCAATTAGAGAGCTGTAACAGCTCCCCACTGCACAAAGCAGAGACTCAGAAGAGATCTTCACATTACAGAAGTGTATGGCTTCAGAGACAGTCATGTGGAGACTTGTTCTTCTTGCTCATAGTGCCAAACAGTTTCTAATTAGGATATGCTGACCACTTTGTTCTCAAAGGTGAGGAAAGGAGGGGGGGGGCATCCTCACACTCCATTCATTTCATCATAAATATCAGGTTTGTCTTGGTAACAGCAGTATTACTCATCACTCCTGTAGTCAGGAGAGCTCCATAAAAGCACATGCCATTCTCTTTCTTGCTTTTGCATTTAACACAGGAACTATGAGATGATTTAATTCAGATATGTGCCCAGCCTCACTAATTGCAGTTAAAACCTGCCAAAGGACAGAAGCTGCTCAAATCTTGGTGGCCTTTAGAATGAAAGTGTCACCAGTACAAGTCGAGGCTACTCAAATAACCAGTTTGCAAGGCTAGTACCTAGGAATTTCTGCATTAGTTTTTGTGGTTTTGTGGAGGTCTTTTTGTTAGGATTTTTTTTTTGGGTTGGTTTTTGTTTGATTTTGTGGTTTTGTTTATTGTTATTTTTCTTCCATGATAAGTAAATTTGACCTTCCGTTGAAATGTTGAAATGTGTCACTTAACACCTTAGAATGTAATCAATGCCAGGCTGACTCATTAACTGAATATGCAAATATTCAGAGGAGACTACTCCTTAGCTTTTACCTTCATTAGCAGATGCTATTTTCTCTCAAAAATATACTGCTATCCTTCCTATACATTGCACTTACCTTCCTGAAGACAGAGCCACATCTTTCAGAGCCATCAGAAGACTCTCCCCTTCCACATATGCAAAAGATAAATTGACGCATCCTACATACAAATAAATGAAACAGAAAAAAGAATCCATCAACTAAAATCTCAGGCAAATTGTCCCCGGCAAGACAGGACTTGCATCATGTGCTCAAGTGCATTATTCAGCCACAGCCATTAACACCACGGAGCCAGACGGTACTAACGGGCTCAGAATTTTGCTTGAGTTACCTGGATAGCGGTGCTCTCGATCTCCATTCATCACCACATCAGGAACTTTGCTCATTATTTTTGTAACCAGTCGTTCTGCTAGTTGTGAGATTCGCTTATGGTCATACTAGCAAACCAGAAAAGACACAAATAATAAACAGTGTACAGCCTGACCTCACTCAAACTGCTTTGTGTCACCAGCTGCAAGCAGAATTAAGTAACTGGGTTTGGTCAGACAAGGGAAAGAACACAGCTGAAACTTAAATTGTCAAACTTTTCCTGCTCTAGACACTGTTTCAAAAGAGAATAACTACTTGGCTCCTAGCTACCTCAGTCTTCACAAATGTTTCAAACCGTTCAGAAAGATCTACATACACAAGCTGCCAAACTGACTTTCATAAAAGCACTGAGTTCTTTGTGTTTAAAGACAAGTTAGGCAACGCAGAAGATGATGCATTTTGCACAAGAAAGGGCACCTATTATGGCAAGTGCCTCTTATCTCCCTGGAGCTCTCTAATCATACCACAGAAAGACATAGACTTGCAAGTTACTATGAACTCAGCTTTTACAATAAGTAACCTGCATGGTGAGAACTGCCCACATGCAGTGTCTTGTTCTAGACTGAAAAATGACGTCACTTATACCAAGAAAGCAGTAAGCTCTGGGATCAGCTTCGGCACACAGAACCAGCCACATGCACACATGCAATTCATGCTTGTTTACACTTTGAAAAATTAAAAGAAAACCAGGCTAGTTCCAACACTAGTTGGTTTTAAAATGCCGTAACTCTGCCAGGCAAGGATGAGAATCCAGATCTGAGGCTTGTGCAGAATTCAGACTCTGCAGGCTCTCTAGCCTCAACTTCCATAACCACCAGCTCAGATGGTGGAATTCTGCCTGTCTCCTGGGAAGAAGCTTGATCCTTTGGGTGCAGATACCTGGCCTATGCATCCCATTGTCACTGTAAGTATTTTTACATTCCAGCTGTAAGGAAGGCATTGGTGCCCACAAACCAAAGTAGAAGCATATAGAGGCTCAGACATCAGACCTAGCAAGTAAACTTTACTGTCCAAGCTAGGAAAAAAGAAAATAAATTCTTAGTTGCAAAGCTGCAGTAAACTTGAACTTATACTTAATAGGTACAATACATACAATAATGGACTGGGAAGTCTTATTTTTTCAATATACATTACATAAACACAACATTCATTTCAAAGATGCTGCTAATACACGTGCATAATGGAGAAGTGAATGCAAGCACATAAAGCCGTATTTCACTAAAACTATCAATTGTAGCCTTGTTGTAGAAAACTATGACTCAGACCACTTCAAGAAAAAAGAAACTTTAGAAAGAACTTACAATTATCCAAAAACATTCCTTCAAGTTCTCAAAACATTCATTTAATGCTAAAACATGAGAATTAAATTTAATTTAGTTACATGGATGCAAAAAGACCTAAGGAATCCAAGACCTAAATGGTGCTGTTATACTATTTTCTGGAACCCAGGACAAGTATCTTGTTGCACATACCTCCATCTCTTGCTGTGCCACTTCACACGCTGCCCCCAATCCCACTGCTAGAGGTGTGGGCACAGTTCCAGACCGCAGTCCTCTCTCCTGGCCTCCCCCACTCTGCAGGGGTTCTAGCCTGACGCGCGGTCGGCGGCGAACATAGAGAGCACCAACTCCTTGGAAACAAGGAAAGCTGTTTTACCATATGCCCAGAGTTCTGAAATTATGAACAGGGACTCCAAGCTTTGGTAACATTCCTTACTTCCACAGCAAACACACATGTGGACACTTAACTGGAGTGTCCAGGTAATACAGGGAACAAGTTAGGTATCATTTTCTAGGAAATGGTGTTTGTTCCCAGTGTTCATGTTCAGGCTCACAGAGCTTCAGCCATAGGAGCTCAGCTTCTTCCACTGTGCTTCAGTCACCCAAGGACTCAGCACTTCCCTTCCTTCCCATAATTCCTGTACACAGCTGAAGTTCATCCCTTTGCACTGAAGTTATGTGCATTCACTAATGTTCTCTTACTGGCTTACAAATTCTTTCCTTGGATTACTAGGCCAGCACCAGTCCCAGGAGTCCTATCCCTTTCTTCTCATTAGGAAGACTCATCAGGGGCAACAATTTTCAGTGGGTGGATTAGATGAGTCAGTTTTGATAGCCAGTCAATTTAACGCTCTCCTCACCTAGAAACCAAATTTTCATGTCTTCAAGTGCCCTGGTACACTTAAGGAGTGACTGTCACCACAGGAAGAACAGTTGCAACTTACAGGCATAACAAATTGCGAAAATTTATGTCTGTCATCTGTCCAAAGTTACTGGTTGAAAACTTAGTCCTTGTCCAGATATAATGTGTTCAGCTCTCAGCAAAATTCATACAGAAAAAAAACATGTTGAAAATAAGAATTTTGTCTTTTGTTTCCAAATAGCACATAGCATACAGCAAACCTGTTAGCCTTCCTGGCTAACACCCACTGTCACGAACTAAATGGACCGTGACAATAATAGCTGGACTTTTAGTATTTGTGAGTCAACCAGAAAATGCATAGCTGGATATTAAACCCCATTCTGCAAAGAACATGCACAAATGGAGTTGGGAGAAAGAAGCCACTGGAAGTAGAAAACAGTGAAAAAATTACCAAACCTTTTGGTCTCCTTGTTGCAAGTCACACTCTGGTCTAAACTTTGCCCTATAACCAAGTGATTTCATTTCAAATCATTTCAGCATCAATTCTGCTTCACACCAAGCAGATGACTCCTGAAAACCCCACTGCTGTAATGCTGCCACCATTATACAGCACTATTTCTTCCTTTAGTGAAGCTACCTCAACTCATCTAGCACTGAAGATCCACTTACTGCAGCTCTACACTGGCAGCAGTGCCTGAGCTACTCTGAATTCTGTCCAACACCACTGAGAACAGTTTTCTACAGCTTAAATAACCGACACTAGGACAAACGGGTTTGACTTCATACCTTGTGTAGTTACCTTAAGGTAGATATGGAAACAACAATTGCCTATAAAGCACTTCAGTGAGTACCTTTGGGCCCATAAATTTTATGGCCACTGATGCTCATTAGGTCAATTTTCATGTTGTTGACGTCCATAGGAATTTTACCAATCGCTTGTGCAGCATCCGTGTGGAAGAAAACCTTATGTGCACGGCAGATCTCACCTGTAATAAAAACACCAAACCAAAACCACATTATCTTATCTAATTGCTATGAGCCCAAAGATTCCAACAATTGATCTAAAGCACCAGTGAATCTAAAACAGCAGCAGGTTATTGAGGTATCTGACGTGACAAAGGTAGAAATGGGGGCTGTGATGCTTCTTTTAAAGTGAAGTGGCTAAAGCTGTGCAGGGGCTACTATAGCTGATGCCTTGGCACAGAGTTTAGGCAGGTAAGACTACAGTGAATTTCTTCAGTTGAGAAGTTTAAAAGTCTTCTACTGTTAAGAAGTGAGAATATTTCCAAACCCACACCTAACAAGTTTAAGAACAAATGGTTGCATGAAACATCAGTTTCCATACAAGAATGACTCCACAGCTGGACAAAATTCTTTCTTCTCGATTCTTTTCCTTCTCAATGTCCAGTACAAGCCAGCCTTCCTTTCAAGTTTGTATTTGCCATGT
The DNA here is from genome assembly GCA_013397775.1 of Eulacestoma nigropectus. Taxonomy (NCBI): domain Eukaryota; kingdom Metazoa; phylum Chordata; class Aves; order Passeriformes; genus Eulacestoma; species Eulacestoma nigropectus. The sequence continues at coordinate 63,385 of VZTE01001517.1, forward strand.
ATTTTTATGTCATTTCCTCTATTTTCCGTTTTCCAACACTTAGCTTCAAAAACACTCTCAGAATTTTCACACACACTTATTACTACCATCTGAAGTCAGCTGAGCCTGTCACCAGGCTAAAATATATGAAGGAACAAAATAAGGTATTGTTCATGGGCAGAAAACATAAATTTTATTTATTTTTGTCATCAAAAAAATCACAATGCATCTTCCACAGAATCTGCACAGCTGCATCCAAGACCTCTCCTCTGCACAAGAGGTTCAACATGATACTACACAGGATAACTAGCTGTCCTGTGGTCCAGCAAGGTCAGGCCACAGGCAATATCAGGCCACAGGCCACATGGTAACAGGGCCTCAGGCTCCCTCTGCAAGGCCCCAGGCCTGGCCTGTTGGACCTGTTATAAAGGTGTTATGAGAACATACTGGGGTAACTAGAGCTGGCACCGGCTGTCTCTGGCATTTAAACATGGGACCATAGTAAGGCCCTTGACAATATAAGCACAGGAGGAAAAAAAGAGTCCTCAGGCCTATAAGCAACTCACGGATGGTCAAATGCTTGTCAATGAAGAAACAGAACCTTGAAAAACCTTGGGAAAAATGCTGATTTGAGCTTAATGAAGAAAAAAATGCAGCAGCCAAGCAAAAGGAAAACCAGGTGCACAAAAAGATGCCTGCCACAGCCTAAGAAAACAATACCCTACAGAGTATGTACTTCAGAGCAGAGCCAAAGCCAAAATATTGTCTAAAAACTCAAACATCTTATGAAAGAATATCTTGAATATGAAGGTGTGCTGGTTTTGGCTGGGGTAGAGCTAACTTTCTTCACAGTGCCTAGTATAGGGCTATGTTTTGGATTTGTGCTGAACACAGGGGTGACAATAGAGAGATGTTTTTGTTATTGCTGAGCAGGGCTTACACAGAGCCAAGGCCTCTTCTGCCCCTCATACGGCCATGCTGGCAAGGGGGCTGGGGGTGTATGGGAGGCCAGGAGGAGACAGCCAGGACAGGTGACCCAAACTTACCAAAGGAATATTCCAGACCATATGACATATGTGTCCATGGGAAGCAGTATAGGATTCTTTGTTTTCCTTTGCTCGTGTGCATGGCTTTTGCTTTCCATATTAAACTGTCTTTATCTCAACCCATGAGTTTCCTAGCTTTTACCATTCCAGTTGTCTCCCTGATCCTGCTGGTGGAGGAGTGAGTGAGTGGCTGCAAGATGCTTGGTTGCCAGCTGGGGTGAAACCAGGACAGAAAGGGTATGTGTATATGTTGTGCTGCTGCACAGGAAACTTTATCAACACATCACCTGGGATCCAGGGACCTGCCTATGTAGGCACCCTGCTTGCTCCACCAACCGTGGTTCTCCAGGGTCTCCCTTTATCTGCTCTGAGGTCCCTGTCACTCCACCTGCCGGCTCAGAGCCTGGCTCACCCTCTCCCTGCCTCCTGTTCCAGAAGCGTAGCTCTTCAGTGGCCTTTCGGCCTACAAAGGAATTGTTCATGACTATACAGGACAATGCTGGGGGAAGGATTGTCTAAGTGTGGTGTTCATCATCCTCTCTCACTCTAAATCCTGCACATTTCTCCTCTTAAACACTACAAGTGCTCAAGAAATTGTTATAGTATATAAGCTCAATTTTGGCCAGTTACTCTGTGCAATTTTTTCATCCATCATACAGTCCAATGAATTGCAGCTGATCCATCCAGAGCAATGATTGCTGCAATGCTCACCGTAAAGGTGCTGAATTTCATTCTCAATTCCCTTTTAAAATCAGCTTTTACTTGGGACAGCAGTATTATTTATTTATATTACATTTTTTATTTTAAAATATTTATGTTATTATTTTTTCCTTAGCTATATTACACCTAATCTTTTGCATCAGTACCATCTGAGGACGAAAACATTAAATAAAATGAAGCAGAAGCAACCTTAGCTGGCATCTGGAAGCTACAGTGTACTTACCAATGTCATGAACTGGCTGCTTTACTCCTATTTCATTATTTACAGTCATTACAGAAACCAGACTTGTATCCGGCTGGAACGCAGCCTCCAGCTCCTGGTGAAAGATTCAGAGGGACAAAAGTTGTGACTAACAGAGAAGCAGGATGCCTGTGCACATCTTCAATTTGCCAGCAACTCAACCACCAGTCCCTCATTTGCAACAAACACCTGGGATTCTGACAAACAGCCCTGGGGAGAACACTAACCCACGTGAACACTAAATGCCTGTAGGAAGAGGAGTGGATCGACTGCATTTCTGCATGTCCTAACCCTTCGATGCAACTGCCACCCCACTTGATTAAATCAAATCTCAACAGGCTTTGCTATATCCCATACATTTCTCTGAACTATTTTCTTTAATGAATTAACCACCCACAGAACTTAAGCTTAAGCCTCTTCTAGCCAAGGTGAGGCTGGCTGTAAAGGAACGGCACTTTATACAAAAGTCACATCACATCCGCAGCAAAATGCTCAGAAAACACGACTCATTATTGTGCCCACAGGCTGATCCCTTGGTCCCATCACACACACCACCGCTCGCCATGGCAGGTGAGGGACTGGGAATAAAACTGTTGCTGCCCTGTGCTACAGTATCAGGGCTGCAGCCAGTACATACAGAAGGGTTGGCTCATGGACAGCCATAGGGAGTACTGTAATCACTGAAACAATGCCTCAAGTACTGGGCTCCCTATAGGGTACATAACAGATCCACCTGCACAGCAGCAGCTGAACAGTAGGACAGGAGGTGGATGTTTTGGTTGAGAATAAGCATAGGGCAATAGACAGAACAGAAAGTCCTTCTCCAGATCTGACAGATTTAACTAGGACTGTCATTCTACTTTGTGATATTTATCATCCTTTCCTCTTTTGCATCTAGAGGACACAAGGTCTTGAGCATCAATTTGAAGCAAAAACCTCTTTTTAGTTTCTTTCTGTCAATAACAACTTACCTTCAGATCTATGAGCCCATTTTTTTTAACAGGTAGATACGTGATGCGAAAACCTTCTGTTTCCAGGGAACGACAAGAATCCAACACACACTTGTGCTCCGTTTGCGTAGTAATGATATGCTTTTTTCTGGACTTATAGAACCTTGCAACACCCTGGCAGGCACAGTCCATGAAAAAGAAATTGGCCACTGAAGAAAGCAAGCATTAAACCACTCAAGAAAGCAAGGATTACACAAACCGATTGGAAGTAAGAAATTACTACTTAGATATAATTCATTTCGATCTGTCCTGTTTGACCCAAGTCACGAATCTAAAAGGCACTGACACATAATCCACAGTACATATTTCCATCAGCACTTACTTTTCAAAGCATCTCACTTCTCAAAAACTGTGAAAATGTTTATTGATAGAAGCTGTAGATGCCATTAACCAAAGCATTTTTTTGAAAGCTTTTGCAGTGTTTCTCATAAACACTGAGAAGTCTGAACAACCACATACTACATACACAACCTAGTCTTCATCAGAAAAATGTTTCTAATCTGCATGTCCACTATGTTTCACAATAAAGATTTTAATTACATAAGGAGAAGGATTGTATTTGGTGTATGCAAGATAAACATCGAATATTTTACACTGCCCTCAAAATCATGTCCTGGACACCAAAACATTCATCCATGAATTTCCTCCACATATGTAACAGAGTATCACAAAAAGTAAATCCAGGAATGCAAATATTTGCTACCTACTCCAACATATTAACATTTAAATTGTTGAGAGATGCATACAGTTCTTAAATGCATAATTTTAACATAATAAATAAAAATTGGTATAAACCTTTTACCTTAATTGCCATATTATTAGATTCTGTTGCACCACTGGTAAATATAATTTCCCGTGAATCAGCTCCTATTAAATCTGCAACTTGCTGTTTAAAAAGAAATACAAATTTGACTTGTTAAGAAAACATACAGTGAATTCACTACAGCAAAATACATGCGAAATGTTTTCAAGAACACCCCCTTGAACCTCAAAGGGATTACAGCTGGTACCTAACAAAGTTATGCTACAAATAGTCTATATATCTGCGTTAATATAAAATACACAAGGAATCCACAGTCATTAGCAGTGGTATTAAGCATTAACCTGTTATAAAAGAGATAAAAGCTTAAGTAGACAAAACCCCGTTACATATTACTTAAAAAAAAAAGTTACAAACACTCATACTTAAGATTAGAAGAATGATAAAATAAGGAGTTAGTTCAATGACTGCATCAACATGCTTGTGACTCTAGGAAACCAAAAATATTGAGGCACTTTCCCTTAAAGTATTGGTTTCTGCCATTTCAGTTGCTCTAATCTCACTGTTGGAGCAAGTGCTGGCTTCTGCATCTTGGACTGGACAACCCTGGATGGCCAGACAGACTAGGGAACAAGAGGCTGGAGAGCAGCACCACAGAAAGGGACCTGGGAGTTTGGGCTGAGGGCAAGTGGAACAGGAGCCAGCAGTGCTCTGGCAGCCCCAAGGGCCAGCCCTGTCCTGGGGGACATCAGGCCCAGCACTGCTGGCTGAGCGACGGGGTGACTGTCCTGCTCTGCTCTGCACTGGGGTGGCCTCACCTCAAGTCCTGGAGGCAGTGCGGGGCAAATCTATATAAGGATATTAAGTTACTGGAGAACATCCAGAGGAGGGCCATGAAATGGTGAAGGGCCTAGAGGGGAGGCTGTAAAACAAACAGCTGAGGTCACTTGGTTTTTTCAGTCTGAAGGAGACTGAGGTCAGACCTCACTGGGGGCTGCAGCTTCCTCATGAGGGGCAGCAGAGAGGCAGCTCTCTGCTCTTGGTGACCAGTGACAGAGCCTGAGGGAACAGACAGAACTGTGTCAGGGGAAGTGTAGGCTGGATATTAGGAAAAAAGTTTTTTACCCGGAGGGTGGTTGGGCACTGGAACAAGCTCCCCAAGGAATTGGTTACAGCCTTAAGCCTGCCATAGTTCAAGGAGTGTTTGGACAACGCTCTCAGGCACATGGTGGGATTGTTGGGGTATCCTGTGCAGGGCCAGAGTTGGACTTGATGATCCTTGTGAGTCCCTTCCAACTTGAAATCTTCTATGATTCTATTTTTTCTTGCAGTAAATCTATTAAAGTACAGTAATAAATCTACTAAGCAAAGAGGAAGCTGCTAAATCCAGCCCACAGAGAACAGGGGGGGGGGTTTCTCCTTCTTTTTTTTTTAGGTTCTTTTGACCCTGAATTTCCTCAGCAGCAGGAAAACCAACACGACTGTGGAGAGCAGAAGACTCACCCGCCTCGCCTTCTCCATGGCAGCCTCACTCTCCCAGCCATAGGCGTGGGTCCTGGAGTGGGGGTTGCCATAGTAGGCAGTCAGGTATGGGAGCATGCTGTCCAGGACTCTGGGATCCTGTGGAACACAAACCACCCAGCCTTAGAAAAGGAGAAGGGAAAGCATCTCTGTTCCCTCTAGACACACCCCCTTGCCACAGGACCACCAGCACTTCTGTCACAGTGTCTTTCTTTAGCTCAGGCCAGATCTTGAAAACTTGAGGCTATTACATGTTACATACAACACAAGTATTTGGCAATTATGTTCTGTGCATGTAACCCTGACCTGCACCGAAGGTCAAAGAAGAACAGCATCATTTGAGAAAACAGAATCACAGACTGGTTTGGGTTGGAAGAGACTTTTAAAGCTCATGTTCTTCCAAGCCCCTGCCACGGACAGGGTCACCTTCCACTAGATCAGGTCGCTCCAAGCCCCACCCAATCTAGCCTTTCTTCTGAATACAGGAATACAAGGTCTTAAAATGTTAAGAAAAGTGTCAAATCAGTATTTTGGTTGAATTCACTTCCTGCTTCTCGCAGGTGTCCCCACTCCCGCAGGGGTCGGTGCGAGCCCCTTCGCGGCTCCGCCACGCTCCCACCCTGCGGCGCTGGGGCTGCCCGTCCAGGAGGCTGCCCGGCGTAGCGACAGCCCTTTCCGTGGGATGCCCGGACTGCCCTGTGCTGACAGCAACAGCCTGTGTCACTACAGCCGGCGCCGAACGCCGCCTCCTACCACCCGGCAGCTCGGGACACACGCGACCGCTCGGGCGAGAGAACCGGGAGTGCGGGGATCCCGCTCCGCTTCCCATGCTCGGCGCGGCCCTTACCAGCGGGGTGGTGGCCTGGACATCCATGTAAAGCGGCCGAGGAGCGCCGCCGCCATCGCCGGTTCGCCCTGAGGGGAGAAGAGAAGCTGCTGTCAGGGGCCGGCGGGAGCGAGGGCGTTGTCCCTGCCCGGGCAGGGGCTCTGCCCGACCGCGGCCTTACCTGGTCTCGGTCCCGATCCCGGTCCCGGTCCCGGTCCCGGTCCCGGTCCCGATCCCGATCCCGGTCCCGATCCCGATCCCCGCACTCGGAGCCGCCGCGGGATCCGTTCGCCCCACAGGGCCGCCAGGCGCCGCCACAGCAGCATGGCGCTCGGCGGGCGGGGCGCGGGCGTGCCCGCCTCTTCCGCTACGTCACGGCGCGCGCCGGAAGCGACGTCCAGACAGGCGGAGGCGCGGTGCGGCCTAGCGAGGTACGGACGGGACGGGGGGGGGGCCGGGA
>VZTE01001517.1:69997-92779 GCA_013397775.1 Eulacestoma nigropectus
GGGGGGGGGGGGGGGGGGCCGGGAGCGGGGGCGGACGGGGCGCTGGTGAGGTGAAGCGCGTGCTGAGGACCCCCGTGCGCCCCCGAGAGCTCTTGCGCCGGACGGCAGGCGATGGCTGCCGTTCCCGGGGCGGCCAGGGCCTGAGCACCTGCGCTGACTCCCCGTTCTGGCCTCGGTCTCTCTAAGGGTGGGTTCGCTGTCCGCTCCTCTGCCCCCGAGGCCGGCGGCAGCCGAGGAGGACGGGCCGGCAGCGGAGGCTCGGTCAGGTGCCGCGTGCGCTGCTCAGTGGGGACTGGAGAGCACACAGGATGAGGTCCCGGAACAGCCTCGGCAGCCACAGCGGCGGTCGCAGGAGCTTGTTGAGGGGAAACGAGGCCGTCGTTCTCTACTTGTCCTTCCTACCTGACAGGCAAGGAAACAAGCCTGGGAGCCAGCACAACCTCTAGCGCTGCACGTGCGGGAAGCTCTGAGTTGCACGGGCCGGCCTGCCAGCGCAGTTTGGTTATAGAAGTCTGTTAGACAAAGCAGTAAATCGATGTGGGCATTGTCCTTTCTTTTTTAGATGCCTGTGACCGTGGGCCCGTATGGGCAGTCGCAGCCCAGCTGCTTTGACAGAGTAAAGATGGGTTTCATGATGGGCTTTGCAGTGGGCATGGCTGCAGGAGCACTGTTCGGCACATTTTCCTGCCTCAGGTACGCCAAGGAAATGGCTTCCACAGACAGGTGGTGACAGGGCGATAGTCAGAGAGAAATGGCCCTGCTGTGGGGTTGGGAAGGGATTTGGTCTGGTCCTGTGCCAGTCCCATGAGTGGAACTTTGTCTGGGACTCCAGCTACTGCAGTAAGCCCTGGCCTCCAGCAGGTGAGCCTGGTGCTGGCAGGGCATCACCTCTGAGTCCCCTGTATGCCGGGAGATCACAGTTTCACAGACCTTTTCTTACCTATTGTAAGGGAAGTTCACTGGGAAGCTGAGGCTGTGGAGGATCAGCTCCAGGAGGAACTGGATGAATTGTCTGTGCAGATACATGTGCAGCCCTCCTGGCCCTAAAGCTTCCTGAGGTGCTCTGTAAGCTGTCAGTACCTGTGTCGTGGTCCTTTTGCGTGTCCCATGCCCTGCACAGAGGCAGTTACCAAACTGACCCTGAGTCTGAACTGCAGAGCCATGGCTGGCATTGGCACAGTCCCACTGTGCAACGGAGAGGAGCAATATTCCACCTTCCTCTGAGGCTTGCCAGCATGCTGACATGAAAACAAGCTGTGTTTGGTGCTCTGTGTTTGCTCTGGCACTGCTGACTGGCTTTGCACATCATCTACGACAAAGAATCACTGAAGTCAGCTCTTTCATACTTGGCAGAACTCTTTCTGTTTGATGGTTTTTACCTGTGATTAAACATGGGCAATGATTTGGTAGTGAGGTGAAGGAGGAAAAGGCACAAAGCCTAATCCAGTGGGAGTTAGAAGTTTTCTATTCCCTCTCAGTTCCCAGAGGGTATTTGTAAGGTGATGACAGACGATGCTGGCAGAGGATACAGATTTAGGGGATTTAGAAGAACCAGTGAGAGTGGTTCTGTCATACTTAAATGACACAGCTACAGTACTTCTGCTGTACCATTTTTGAGGGAAAATCTCATGTTTTAAGAATGAAGTGCATTAAATTCCTGAGACCCTAAAGTCACTGCAGTGCTTAAAAGCCAAATATTACAAGAGCTTCTTGAGACAGAACTATTCTTTTTGTTTCACTCTGACCTCAGTTAAGTGAAAACTGGAGAGCAGAAAATACCTTTTGAAGTTTCTAGGCCTTTCAGGTGTCTCGTATTAAAAACAGAGTCAGTAACAAATAGGAAGATAATTCTAAGATGGTGGTATTAAAAACACTGCCAATGCAGCTAGAGAGGATGGCAGTACAACAGCTCAGACAACTCTTTTTGTACTCTGGCAGGTGAAATACTTAGACAGCACTTTTTTTCCCCCCCATATTAAGGGTATTTGGGTGACCAGGGTGCAAAGTTGTTCCTGCTACAGGTGTGGCAGGAAGGTTCCACTGCAGGAAAAAATACACATGGGCCATTGGCGAGGGCCACCCAAGAGCTCCTGCAGTAGCACAGGGCACTGCAGCCAGTCTCTGTACAATTGCAGAGATTTAGACTGAAGAAGTACACAATTTGCAACCATGAGTTGATTGTCTCGGATGTTTTCTGCTGCATGTCTGTGACCTGTCAGGTTTCAGCTTTTCTATAATCCCTGTGGTTTTCTTTATCTCAGGATTGGCATGAGAGGACGAGAGCTGATGGGTGGAGTTGGCAAAACGATGATGCAAAGCGGTGGGACGTTTGGGACATTCATGGCCATTGGTATGGGAATACGCTGCTAATCTGGAGTTTGGGCTTTATCCCAGAGTGCCCCCACCCAGCCATTCCTCCTCTGTACGATAATAAAATCTTTAGATACCTGGAAGTGAGAGCTCTTAATGAAACAGCACAGTCCTACCCTCTGTGCTCTGCTGATTGTAAGCGTGCTTTTTACAAAATTTCTACTTTCCTCCCATCTTACTCGCAAACCAATGAGAATTAATAATCATTTTTACTACATTAAAGTTCCTGTTTGACAGATAAAAGTATACCACACCAGTTTCTCCCTTTGGCACTTGGGCAGCTCACATTCCCCATGTGGATGTGGAGCTTCTCTGTTCCCTTCATGCATTCCTGAGTCTAGGAAAGTTAGATGCTGGGTAGTTCAGACTAATGATCAAATTTCTCTCCTCTTGCAAAAATAGGTGGGTTGAAGCTGGTCCCATTTCTGAGTTCCAGGTGTCATGGGGCAGATGCCCTCAAGAGTAAGGGGCCCCAGGATTCAGGCAGGTCCTGTCAGAGCTGTACTCCCAGAAACAGAGCCTTTTCCTGCTTTCTGTTTTAGCAGGCCTACAAGGTGGTCAGCACTTCCCCAGGAGAGCAGGGGGATCTCTACCGCTACTAGCCTCAGAAGCTCTGCCTACAGCTGACCTAGAAAAGGATCGTTGGTGTTGTAATCTTCCATTACTTGCCTTTTGAAACAAGGCCTCTCTCTGCTCCTCCTTTAGTTAAGGAAGACACAGGAGCAGCAGCACTACCTCAACCAGCACGTGTACAGCCTCGACCTGGTACAAGTGCCTTTTCCCCAGTTTTTAAGGCAGAAACACAAATTTACCACTCAAAGCCTGTTCTCAGGTCAAACACACCGAGAGCAGCTTTACTTCTTCAGCTGTGTTACAATTCCCAAGATCCTGCTGTAGAATATTCCCAGCCTCTCCCCACCTTTGCCTTTTGCCTGCTCCCAGTTCCTCGATTAAGGACAGGCCCTTGCCCCACTGCAGCTCAGGCACAGCTACAGCCCCAGGGGCTGCAGAGCAGGTCTTCTCCCCACACTACCATGGGAACACCAGCAGCATTGCTGCCTGCCCCACCCTCACCCACCCCCAAGGCATGTTCTGTTCTCCCTACTCTCTCCACCTTGGTCAAACAGCTTTTCTTAGTAGTTAGAAAGGCCAGGGAGATGGGACAGGGGTAGAAAGGGCAAAGCCCAGGGGCAGGCTCCCTCTAGAAACCAGATTGAAAGCCAATGTAACTGACTCCTCCAGCCCCAGGCCTCTTAACCATTTGCCAAGGATGGGAGTGGAGGTGGGCAGAAGGGAGTAATCTCTGGCCTGAACTCTTTAAGCACGCCTGAGGAGGATAAGATTTGTGCCTAGGACCTCAGCAACCACAGCCACACTGCTCCGAGGGCTGGAAGCAGCTCCTGCATGTACTCTCTGAGCACATGATATCCCATGGTGTACCTGAATACCGTGCAGTGGGATCCCAGACATCTGGCATTGCACAGCATCTATCACCTCCAGGCCTAAGCACACACTCCTTTAAGTCACATTAGGAGAGCAGAGAAATAAAGCTTCATGAAGGCCTTTTTAAGAATTTTATTTGAGTGGTTCTTACAAAGATTGTTGCAATATGAAAGTCTTTGATAGAAATATCAAGCTGTCTTGTCAAACACACTGAAGTAACCCAAAAATATATTTCAGAGCTCACAGAGCTTAAAAAGAGCAAAGATTATATGCAACCACAACAAAACATGTTTCTGTATTTCCTACCCATTTTCAGACTTGGCTGAAATCCTTCAGCTCTGCCCCACTGCGCACATAAAAACTCATCCGGAAATGCAGAGATGTTTTGTTTGGAAACTTAGACACACCTCACAGTATTTACAAAGAAACTTTTACAGATACAATAATCAAAAGTTACCATCAAGAAATAAAACCTTTCAATCCTTCTATTCTTACCAATTATTCAGCACAAAGCAAGCTGAGTAGCTGTCTGCAAGTCAGCATTCAGCAGCTTTTCAGATTTTCCATTTATACAAAACACTAAATATGTCCCTTCATCCAGTCTCTCTCTGCTATTACCCTTGAGCAGATCACCCACATTTAGTGAAATGTAAAAGGTCTTTGCTGCATTAAAAGAAAGGCTCATGAAACATTAAAAATGTCATTATGTCCCATCTGCCTTTTATAGAGTACTTGTTATCTATGAGCTACTTCTCAGTTCCTACGGATCACCTTTGTCAATGTACAAGAATTACAAGGCAGAACAAGAAGTCAACAGCTTTGTATACAGTGGAAATGCTAGTTAGGGAGAATGAACACACTGCATTTCTGCTTACTTCATTTTATTTTTAAAGATAGCAGGAAGTGTACACAAAATGACATTAAATCCTTTCCTTTAGTTTTATCTAAATAAAAGATAACTCAATCTTCCTCCAAAAAATACCTATGTACAAAACTGACTAAATTAATCTTCATCGTCGAACAGGAACCAGTAGTTGGGTTGCAGTCATAGAGTCTGGGAAAAGGCTGTGGTATGTTGGAAGAGGTACATACGCTGCTGTAATCATTTTACCTAATCACAAGACGAAAAAAATAAAAATCATTATTTGGTCATTTCTGTAACAGATGACTAAATGTAGGCATGTACATAGAACACTCACCTGCAAACCACCTCCCATGCAACGCATTGACAGCCGCAATGGCAGCAGCGATGGAGGGACATTTGACATACACATTGCCCTGCAAGACAGAATAGTGCAGCCTGTGAGGAGTGGGAGACACATCCCCATTGCTGTTCCTCAGCCAGCCCTGGGCCTGGCTGTGACAGAGGCACACCCGCTCCACCGGGCACCTGCTGGCATCAATCAATAACACAGAATGAGCACAAGAGAAGGGGACAGTGGTACTGCTAGGCACTACCCCACTGTGGCAGCTGTTGCAGCATTCAATTTTTCTAAATAGGATTTTGCAAGACAGCCCAAACATGCACTTGATCTGCAATCACTGAGCCACAGATGGCTGATCTGCTCCTGAGAACCTTTTAGAGAGGGGATCTAAAGGCTCCCAATCACTAACACCATGAGAAAGAGAAGAGCACAAGGGGTCTGGCTGCCCCCATGGCAGCCCAGCTGCTAAGGTCTGTAAGCCACTAACCTCAACCACATAGGCTTCACTCAACATGCAAGCTCACAGCCTGGATTCCACAAGAATCAAGCACTCCCTGTTCCCCTGCATGGGAAGGACAAGCAGCACTTCAAGGGAGACTGATACCACAAAAATTCTCCTACATGAACTTCAGCATGTCTGTCTTTACTTGAACAAGAACCGAGGCAAAGGGAAAAATCCCATCCCAGCAGGGCAGGAAGAGCCTGAGATGGTTCCCAAGGTGAATGACAGACTGATCTTTGAACTTCACCAGAGACACCTGGAGTTTCCCATCTGCAGATCAAGCACTGTGCCCCCCTAATCCAGAGAACTGCAGCAGTCACATTAACAACTCTAAGACACACACATGCCCACAGTAATGTGTGGCATTTTTCTGGCTGCCTGCTTAAAAAGAGACCATCAGTAATACCCAAGGAGATCAATTCTAGCTGAAACAGATTTTTCAGGAAAACAGTGCATTAAGAAACAGACTCCAGCCTTCCCTTGGGCAGTTTTAGTCAGCCTGGATGAACTCTTCCCACTGCAGTCTAACTCATCCCCTTCTCATGGGGTGAACCTGAGCTTAGGGGCTGATGATTAAGGCACTAAGCAATCAATAAACACACACAGCTCTGCTCTCAGCCTCCACCTGCAAAGGCACCCAAGCTGCTTAAATGCCCAAATGGGTGCAGCAACACAAAGCTGTGCTTTTCCTTAACACCCAGCAGCAGAGATAGGTGCAGTACAGGAGCCATGCACTCAGCTGGACTGCAACTGTTTCATCCACAACAAATCACACCCTCATAGCCAACCTCTGACAGCCCTCAGCAAGGAAATCTGTCTGGGACAGAGCCCTGAAGGTGCCCAGAATCTAAGCCTGGAAAACAGAGTGGTACAATGGAAACTGTATCAGTGGGTATTTTATATCTGGGTCACTGCTGTGCTACTATGACAAAACAGATTTCATTTTTTATGAAACATTAACTCATTGCATAGTAGCTTGTAGTTTCTTCTTTTAACTCCACCTGCTAATGTGAAACAGAATTTTGCAGCTCCATGTGCTCAGAACCTATGTGAGGTACCTTGAGGGCCGGTGTGGTTTTGGGGGTGGTAGTTTTTTGGGGGTTGTGTGGTGATTTTTTTGTGTTTGATTGTTGGGGGGGTTTTTTGGAGGAAGTGTTCTGGGTTGTTGGTTGTTTTGGGCTTTTTTTCTGTCAAAGAACACGTTCGTTTCCTCTAAGTAACAAACACACTGTGGGGCAAGGCTTCTGCCTCTCATCAGTCCAACAGTCCAAGATCACAGCTGGGATCTTGAAGATTACAAGATGCCAGGGAAGGTGGCATGCTGTTTTATGTGCTAGACTGCAGCTCCTATCTAACCTCTCCGAACCCACAAGAAAGGGTTTCAGGTGACACTGGGGCACCTGCACAAGACAGTGGTGGTTGGTGAGTGCCAAGTCCATCACCAGGGCAGAACAATCCCACCTAAGCACACCAACCAGAACATGGGTTTCAGCCTTGTACCACAACACGGAACACAAGAGGACACTTTTAGGGTCTGATGGGTAGAAATTAACCTAACTGTGAAACCATCTGAAGACTGAACTTCTGTTTGGGCTGTGAATTCTTTTAAAAATGGGTTCAAGACGCGTTATCTATTTACAGACCTTCCAGAGTTTATATATTCTAAGAACTGAAATACAGAGAAGAGGTAACGAGTCTGGGGATTATGTAAGCAGGGTGAAGTCAGAAGAAAAATATATTCACCTGTTTTAGATGCAGGTATGAATCTGAAATTCAGTCAGCAGCAGCAGTCTTTCTCTTCCCTGTTCTAACTCCAGGCCCTCAGACTGCCCACTACAAGGCTTTAACATCATGAGTGACCACAACTGTTCCTAAGCACGGGATGACACACACATTTACCTGCACACTGTAATTCTCTTGGAGCAAGGGCCCTTTCAGCTGAAGCCTGTGCTCTAGAAAGTGGAAACTGAAGTCCCTGACTTGTGGGAAAGGCGCAGTTTAAGCAAAATGCCAAAGGCCTGAACTGGTCACTGCTCTCCTACAGGAACTTCAGGTGGGTAAACCTGCAAGAGCAGCACCAGAAAGCTGCTCATACCCCCATCCAAATTACACACAATGATTCACAATAGGAGAGACTACTTACATTCTGCACAAACTAAGAAATTTAGGTTCGGTTTAGGAAAAATCCTGTATCTGTAATGCTCCCCCTAGACAAAAGAGAGCAACAGAACCCCTAACATCTGTTCAGTGTGTGTCCCCCGCCCCCCCAGAACCAGGCATACCTGAGCTGAGTTTTTGTCAACATAGATGTGGATAACTCCTCCATGTTTGTTACATTCCTCAATCACATCATCTTTAATTTCTGTGTCCCAGCCAGCTTCTTCCTCACTGTACGAGGGAAGGAAAAACAGGACAGAGGTATCACTCACACAAAATCCACCCCCAAAACCCATTAAACACACCCCTGGCAACATGCTGATTTTTTTTTTTACATGTTAAAGTCATTGATAAACACCAAACAGACAATGATAAATCGCTTACGTTTGAGGATTAAACATGTTGGAAAGCTGGAAGCACTGTGTTGCAAGTGGTTGTACAGAAGCAGCTGCAGCCAGAACTGTTGTAATGGAAAAAAAATCCATTAGCGTATTTAAGAACCCGCTATGCATGGCTCTAATTTATTCAGCATAATAGAAACAGCTCTGACTAAACATAAATTGAAGGCAGAAAAGCAAAACTCAGAACCAGACACTACTGATGACAGATACATTTAAATTGATCAATGCAAAAACCAGCACATTACAAATCACAGTTGAAGCTGAAAAGTGAAAATATAATCGTGTACATTGATTTTGGTAGATTTTCCATTTAAACATTATAACGCATGCATCTTCATTTGCATCTAAAATGTCTGCCAGAGTTGTATGTCAGCAGCATCTTTAATGTTTTGCTCCTCATGGAAGCCCAGCAGCAGCTCAGGACAGCACTACCTCAGCTGACTAGACAGCAAAGGACAGACACCTCGGGGAATTCTTAAAATCTATTTTAAACATGTTGAATTATGCTTCAAAAGTGTACCTGCACTTTCTTCCCTTGAAAATGCAGATTGTAGGAAGCATTTGACAACTGAAATTGCTCTTTCCCTATAACTATGAAATTATTACTTGCCATTTATTGCTGCTCATCATCCCACTACATTGTATTAAACGCTGTCCCACAGGCTGCCATAGGCTTCAGGCTTCTGTCAATGGAGCTGCAGTAACAGCCCCCTTCCCCATATACTTCAGACATCAAGGGTTGTGCAGTCAGATAATGAGTGACTCAGAGACAATAATCCAAAATCCTGATTCTCAAGTGACCCCTCTCTAAGGCATGGAGAACACTCCAATCACAAATACCAACCCACACATTTTCTTGGCTAACACATGGCTGGGGAATGTTACCAACACTGGAGAAAATGCTATGAAGAATTTTCAGTCTAAGAATCAATCACAGCATGGTTCCCCACAGACCCTTAACTAACAAGATACAATTTCTCAGGTATGGGCAAACCCTACACCAGAAGCATTTCACCTACACACACATGAAATAAAACCTACTAATTACAAGTCATATTAAATGCTAGTTTACCTTCATTCTGCTGAGACAGTCTCGTTTGTAAATCTAAAGAAAAATACAGAGAAGTTAATTAGTATGCTTGCTAGCATCACTGTATCATCACCTGCCAGCCAGGTTGTTCAGCTTGTATTTCTGTGGTTAAGAGCTTATTCCAGTATCTCAACCCAGTCTCACTGTTCCTCTCTGGATGTGAGTAGTTTCACTAACTTCAGCTTCTCTGCTGGAATATTCTGTCCTTTACGGATTCCATGACCACAAAGCATTTCAAAGAGAAGCGATCCCTTAAAAGGATAGACACGACCATGTCCTTTAATTCAATGTATCACTCCCAACTTGCTTTTGCTGTGATTGAGGTCTTTACAAGACATGTTTTATTCCATGAGAAAATAACTACAGCAATTCTGACATGCATTAGAGGTTTGACATCTTTACTACCAGAAAGCAGTTAAGCACACAGCTATCCAAACCTGACATTCTTAAAGCAGTTATCAAATTTCATTTGAAGTAGAATAAAGCAATACTTCATCTGCTATCCTTTCTTTCATATAGATGGCATAATGATACAGGTAACTTTGGTATTTTTCAAATTCAAAACGTTTTCAAGTGTTCAGAACATGTAATTTGCCTAGAAAGCATTATTTACTTGTTTAACAACATACACTTGTCCCAATTCAAAGTGATGAGAGCAAAAAACCACAGACTTTCTAGCTATTCCAGGTACATGACTTCAATACTTGATATCTTTGAACTAACAGAAAACTTCAGAATTCAAGAACTGTAAGAATAAGCCCCTTCAATAATGGTTCCATTTAACAGACACTAGGTATGAGAAGACTGAAACAAACTATCACCTTAATTCACTCATTTAGAGAGTGATGAGCACCAAGTAAGCTTCCAAGCTTACCTGGAAACACCTGAATGCACCAGGTATCAACATACTTTTTCCCTTTCTAATAAAATCTCCTCCACAACACTGAAGAACCAAGAGGAGTAAATGTTTTTTCTCTAGATTTTCCTCAAGTGCCTTTCCAAGTGCCTTGCAAAGAAGAACACATACCGAGAACCATAATGAAAAGCAAGAGCTGGAAGGAGCAAGCTCTGAAGGCTGAGTTGTGAAAAGAGCTGGCTATGTTTGGTATGTTTTCCATCCAGATCTGAACACAGGAAATCCTCACCTCCATAGAATGAGAAATATCACATTAGCAAAGGCTGCCTTAGCCTACATTCTCTGCAGAAACTGCACGGTTTTGGCCAAATCTGTAACTAATTGCCTAGTTAATTAATACTCAGACCCTTTTGAAAATAAAGGCCTTTTAAAAAAATCTGCAAATCTCCGAACTCTCTCAATTTAGATGAGGACAGACACTTTTTCCTCTGCAATTCCAATCCATTGTGTCCAGCTGAACTTGTCTATGCCAGGGTCAGCATGGGGCTCTACAGCCAAATGCTCCAGAATTCCTGCACCAAACGTGGTAAACCTGCGTATATCACCAACGCAAATTCTGTCCAGGGCCAAGTAAGATCTGTTCTTAACACAGCAAAGTCAGCTACCACTATCTTGTGCAACAGTTTCACAGGTTAATTACCTACCACCGTTGAAACTTAACCCGCTGCTCACCAGATCTTTTATCACCTAACTGGATTCTCTTGTTGCTCGTGACTGAAGAATGGTCCTTTCCTCTCACTTCTAAAATCACTCCAAACTAAGACATTGTCACTCTTTACTGTCAACTCATGTTTCCCTACATGCAGTTTTGAATAGTTTTTGGAAACTAAAATTAATACATCTGTCAAATTCAGATCAAAGTAACTTTCTCAGTATGTTCTTATAGATCACCTGCAACAAGTTTAGCATGATGGGAGTACATGGTTAGTGTACAGAGAAAGCAGAAATACAGACGTATCTATCAAAGCATTCTGTGTCTTAAACCAAAACGTTTATTCTGAAATCCAGATGCCTTTAAATAGGCCAAAGCCTGCCAAGTATTGCCCAGTGTCCTGAGTCATTACTTAGAAGAGAACAGAGACCAAATGGAGGTCCAGGATGGTATTACCTATCGTTCCTCTTTTGCAGCACACTATCTCCATTTTTTCCATGAACAGATAGCTCCTTCCACAAGTAAGGAATGCTTTGTCCCACAAAGCATTAGAAGAATGTTCTATAGGCTGATTATTTTAAATTTCTTATGTTCAGAGAACAGGGAGTACACAGCTACAACTCTTCAGCTTCAAATTCTTTTTCCTGCTAGAATTTTCTTCATAGGAATAATGGCCAAATTCTCAGGTCTCCCATAAAACTAATTCTTTACCTTCCCTATTTTACTTTGATTGACCCCCTCTTGAACATGGATTATCAGAAGTGTTTGTGGATGTATACATTACACCTCAGATACTCAGGTGTGCCTGCCTCTAGGAACACAGCTGATATTTTAACAACGCATCATGCTGCCAGGTCATATTCCGGCACTGATAAACTGAAGTATTTAGGTATTTTTCTCCTCCTTGGCCATTCCTCCACTACTAAGCTCCCAGACTATGTGACTGGAATTTGATTCAACCCTGAAGAGGTGAACAATATACAACGCCCCAACAATCTCTTATCGACAGCATCTACGCATTTATTCACCTCATTCCTACTGCTGACCATTTTCATTCATGTAAATATTACACAAGACCAGCCCAACACCTGAACTTTGGCTTTAACAACAGCCTCCAACTTTCCCAGCTTTTGCCTGTAAAAAGAAAATCTGTCTTTTTCTGAGCCAGGTTCTTGACACACCTTGTACTTCCTTTATTACCCACTTCTCCAGTTTAGTAACTTCCAAATGACAGGAATCCAAAGATCAGCAAGAAGAGTTCTACTACTGCTCCTCCTCTGCCTAGAAAAGGCAGTTTTACCAAAGACATTTGGTCTTTAAATGCAGTTTCTGACAGTATGCTACACTTCCATAATATTCTCCAGTTTACCCTTCTTTAGTATGACTTCTGAAGGAGCAAAGTCTAGTCAGTAATGGGACCAGAATCTCACCAGACTACATTCTTCTTCCTTCAAGTCTACGTAATTCAGTTACATGTTTCAGCTATATACCGTATCACGGACTTAAAATGTTTATTAACAATACCAGAGATGAAACCTCATGTTTCACGCCATGTATTCCCTCACTCATTTCACGGGAGTTTTACTCCTCTGAACTGTTTACATTAGCCTCTAAGTTTCAGCTTCGTTTCTACCTTGGGTAATAATTTTCTTTTTTTCTGAACTACATACTCCCAGCTTACCTTCCTCAAATTCCAAACTTTATGACCAGTGCCCCCCCTACAAACTGAGGCAATGAAATACACAGAAACATCTTGGGAGTAGTTTTTCATTCACCTGAGTCCCACTTCCTTTTTTTTTTTTCAAGAGCTGGTAAACCTTCATCTATTGCTTTCATGACTTTTACAATGTCTAACTCAATCTGACTGTTGGCAGACCATTTTCAATTATCTATTTATCTGTTTCCCGAACTAAAAATATTATTTTATTATCAGTCCCTTTTCGCCATTCTTCATAGGCTGTGTGGTCATTCCTTATGTCTTTTGAGGTAGCTGATCGCCCAGGTTTATTGTGGAGCCCACACTAACAGGACTTTTTCTTCTTTCTGTAGAATACAGACCCAACACAGCATTAGCAATGTGAAACAGAAGAAACTTTTCACATCCTGCCTGTTCAAACACCCAAGTTGCTCAGACCAGATGACTTCAATGCCTTGTTTCTTCAACCATCAGTTAGACCTGTTTGTGTATCCTTCCATTTAAATGTAAGCAACTCATGATCCTTGAAGTCAATGGTCATTTCTATTCTCATCCATAATATCTTCATTACTTACCAAACTGAGTTTAAAATAGCATCCCCTCTTCATGAGTCAGTGAGTGTTTGATGAAGAAATTTGTCGGATATCACATCCAGGAATATCTGGGCCCCACCATTATTACTAGCAATTCTTCTCCAATCTGTATCGGGGAAGT
Organism: Eulacestoma nigropectus; assembly: GCA_013397775.1. Taxonomy (NCBI): domain Eukaryota; kingdom Metazoa; phylum Chordata; class Aves; order Passeriformes; genus Eulacestoma; species Eulacestoma nigropectus. The sequence continues at coordinate 83,144 of VZTE01001517.1, forward strand.
TAAAGTCTCCCACAATGACATAATTCTTGGTAGTAATTTTCTCTAACAAGAGTAAAGAGATCTTTAATCCATAACCAAATCTCACTTTGGGGATAGCTCATGACTCTACGGCAGCAAAAAGCTTTATCTTTTTCTGAAGTTACTTAAGTTGCACATGTCTGCATTATTCCTTTTGTACAATACATGTGGAATAAACATTTACCACCTTTATTTCTACAGTTGCTAAACATTCATCTTCAAACACTGTATTAAGCCTCATAATTTATTTCTCCACAGCCATGTTTTCTCATGCTGATTCCATGCCACCTGAACCATTCAGCTGTGTCAGACATTTTTGGCCATGTTCTTGATTTAGTGAGCTTGGACTTTTTTGACCTTGTTTGTTTCAAATGGTGGGGACGAAAAGGACTAGTGTTATTTTAAAACACTACTCTCATTTCTAATTGCCTACATGTGTTTCTACACAAGACTGCCACACCACTTTATAAACCGTATTAATGTTGATCTAACTTCAGTGGTGGTTACCTTTCCTTCTCTTTCTGGACTAGATACACTTTTTTCTCACCACTGTACCTTTTTCATCCTTCTCAAACAGACAACCGACATTTTTCTGTCACTAGCCAGTTCCTTTTCCTTCCAAGGGCACATCTCTAGAACAACTCTATTATATCTTTTTAGCAACTGTCTACAGCTTCACATGTATGCTCTTCTTAAGACTGCACCTGACTTTCAGTAATATGATTCAGACCTACCTTATTAAGTGTGAATCATTTCCATCACAAGCTCTGCTGGAAGGCAAACAACAATGCCACCTTTTCTTTGCTACTTTCCTTACACTTCCCACATGTTCCAGCATCTGGTTATTTGTGACATTCAGATATTTTCTACTGCTATAACAGTTTCGTATCCTTTGTTCTTAGTATTAATCAAAAGTAGCAAAAAAAAAAGTAACCTTCAGGGAGGTTACTCACTGCTCTAGTTCTGAAGACCCCATGAATAGTTTGTTTTTCAGGCCAGCTATGAACAAAGCAGCAGCAATCACATCCTTCAGCCTCATTCCAGCATACCCACCTGCAGAACACACATATTCCCTGACATAAAATGTCTTTCCTCACCAAGACATATGCTGTAAAAACACTGCTCCCATCTTTGTGATGTGTCCCCCATAAAGTCCTAATAACCTTCCTGCCTCTCATTTTTCTAAAGGGGTCAATCCCCTTCCAATTTTGAGCCTGTCATTTTTAACAGTCAACACTTATACTGCAGTAGAACATACAAATCCCCACTTGCACAGAGAATAGTAAAGAGATAAAGGTTTGGGATGAAAAACAACAGATTTGCAAAAATATGCAAAGTGAATCACACCCATCCAAATTGTGATATACTGCTACTAGTAATTTGCTTATGGATTTGCAGCATTTTACAGTTTGTAAAACATGCTGCAATACCTGCGTTCTCATTTTAAAAGATCAAAAAACATAGTTAAGTACCTCTTGTCTCAAATTTACAAATTTTAAAATATATATATAGGTCATCATTTCTTACCTGTCACAGCTCCAAAGGCCAAAGATCCACTCATCTGCAGAGCCTGCTGTGCAGCTGGAGGAATCTGCAAACCAGTACCTGGAACAGAACACAGAGACCTTGGAGCAAGCCTTTCACTCAGTTAGGGATGCAGTAACAGAAGTATCAGAAATCTTACTGTTGTTAAAAGATAAAAAATACCATGCATTTAAAAGTTTCATACATTTATCCTAACAGTTTTGTGGAGTGTTTTAATTCAAATTCTGCAAACTTCTGTATGTTCACACACTTGTTATTCAAAATTGCACATACCTTCTGCAAGTCTTGCCATCAGCTGAAGGCGACCAGTTGTTCCCAAGTCAATTCCAGTCCGTTCCAACTCATCACTGTCCAAAAATGAGCTAGCACTGGAAGCATCAGTACGCTCAGTTACATGTCCAACTTTCATTGGCCTCCCAGCCAGCTCAAATCCATTGAGTTGTTCCAGGGCCTTTTTGGCACACTCAGAGTCTGAGAACTGTAGATTGGAAAAACACAAACTCAAGTAATATTGCCTACAGGGTACAGCAACGCTTCTACTGTATGTAATATCCACAATTACGCAAATAGGAGAAACTCTTTAAGATTATAGCAACACGCTAACATAAATGTGCTCTGTATTTTTCATTTAAACCAAACACATGCATATTTTGGTATTTACTTTCTCATAGTTAGGCACTATATATTTAAACATATTGCTGAAGTTACAGCATCTAGATACTGCAATCAACAGAAGTCATGGCTGCGGTTCTCTTTCAAGAGTGACACTCATTTCCTTCGCAACCTTGCAACTGCCATGGTATTTACTGGTTATTCCTAAACAGATGTTCTGCTTTATGCTGCGAAACATCAAAATAAACATACAAGCATTTTATCAGTGTTAAAACCGTCAAGTATGAACTATATAGTAAGTTTGTTTTCATTTGTGTCCACGTGCCAGAGGTCCCAGCCGAGACTTTTTTCCCCATGACAAATTGCCAGGTCAGTCAAGAAACTCAAGTTCACAAAATTGTGTACCTGAGGGTAAAGAGGAAAGATGTTTTCAACTGAAAGTTTCAGCCTCTAAAATTTCATTTCCCCTAAAAAGCTCAAATTCAATTATTTTCAGCTATAAAAAACACCAGTCTTTACTAGTGTCTTTGCCTGCAGAAGGTAGTATTTGCTTTTGCAGGCACTGACTACAAAGGAAACTATTCCCATATAAACACATTCATTGCTCATTCACAATACCCAGACAACTGTCAGAAACAAAGAAAAAGGCCAGTGCTGCATCCTGAAACAGGACACTTCTAAAATGAGACCTATAAAGTTGCAATTTAGTAGCTACTACGTATATGTAACAAACTTAGACTATGCCTCGCTTATTGTGTTTAGATTGCTACTATATAACCACACAGATACAGACAGGAGGTTTATCTATAGATACCCTCCTACATGGGAAGGTTACACTCAGAAATTGTCTAAGAAAGCTGGCAATTATAGTCATACCGTGATGAATCCATATCCTTTTGAGCGTCCAGTTTCACTGTCCATCATGAGCTGAATACTTTCAATCTAAAGATAAGAATAAAACTATTAATTATCAGATATTTTGGAACAAATCCCGAGATACCAGAACACAACATGAGAACAGCCCTGTCAAATACACATACATGAATGTGAAACTACTACTTTTATTTTTTTAAATCATTTTCTCCTTCCTTCCTCATTTCAAAATCAGTATACAGACAGCTAAATAGGTACTTGGATAGTAAGACAGAAGCTGGTAAACATAAGGGGTTTGAGCTCAGCTACAGGCAGAGGCTTGGTCCTGATGCAGAATTCTAGCAGATAGTGAGCACGCAGACATGATCAGATTCTAACAAACACACTGGTCATAGCCCCTCATGTGCTGAGAAACTGTTTTACAAGCTAAGAAAAGTAGTTTGCATGACTGACCAGGGTCTTTAAGAAAAAGCTGTATATTTTGATTACCATTGGCATATAAGAACTCCTAGAAGTTTATAGTTACTGAATTTAAAACACATCCCTGAGTTATCCATTAGCCATAAAGTAGCATTGGGAAGGACTGGAGTATACTGAATAAGAAGGAAAGATCTTCACAGCTCTCCATGTAAGCCTCCTAAACTACCTTAATCCTACTGCCAGACCTTGAGGAAAAAAAACAAACCCAAACCACAAGAATAGCAGCCATGTGGATTAAAATTTAATCAACTGAAGCAACTTTCCAGGGTTTTGCACAAGAGATTTAAAAGGATACGCATACTGAGTCTGAATAAAGCCTGTGAAAAGCATTGCTACTACATGTATGAGGGAGAGTTCATACCCAAAGAAAGTACGCAAAAACCTCAAACATTAACAGACTTCTTTTTCCCCATTAAGAAGCATAATGAATATCTAACTTTTCCCCTACCTAAATGATATATACCCCAGTACAGTAGCACAGTAGGGCTAATATGTATTGTATCTCCACTGGAAGCTTCAGATTTTATCTGCTCACTTCCATAATTCTCTCTACATAAACTTACTACCGTGCTGCATCCTGCTGCCCAATGCTCAGGAGTGAGAATGGGCCCAAGCCAGAGCCGTACAGGACATGCTGCTAGGTCTTAACATCAGCTAAAGCTGCAGCAAAGACCTCAGAAACGGATGATAGACAGCATTACACTCAGAGACCTCAGCCCCAGTTCTGTGTTCTGTGCTTTAACCTGTGAAATGGGGTTCCCATTCACAATCCTGCAAGAGAAAGGTATTACAAGCTGCCGGAGCAGGATACAACAGAGAATTTGTTTGCTTTTGGGGTTTTTTTTCCCCTGTTCCTTAATTTCAGGTATTCATTGAATTCTGAGCTTTGTAAGACCTGCCATTCAAATTCACTGGACACCATCACAAATCCAAGTTCTCATCTGCTCTCCAACACTACCGATGCATGGGCACAGCAGTGCAAGAAAACAAGTGTTCTGTGAGTACGAAGCTGCATTATTTCCGGAAGCTGCCAGTGCTCTACAACTAAGCTACGTTTTTCAAATAAACTACTCTTAACACAACATGCCAAATTAAAGTTTACCCTGCCAAATGGCTCAAAGATTCCTCGAAGCATATCTTCAGTTATGTTGAAATGTAATGATCCCACATAGAGCCTCATAGGACCAGCACTGCCCTTCTGCAGATTATTTGCCATTGCTGCTGCTCTGTTTTTCTCTGCCTAAGGAGAAAACAAAAATTCACCTTCTGTAAGAAATTAATAAAAACCCCTAACATAAGAAGTATATATCTATCAGATCAAAACTAAAAGATTCACCAAACAAACAGAAGGTGTTGCATGATCTGCAGTCTATTCATTAGACTTGAACTTAAGAGCTACAAAACCCAAGACCATGACCAAGTACAAAGATGAGAGATTCCAGAAGCCTTCAAACTGAACAACTTCATGCAGAATTCTGGCTTCTACCCAGTAAATTAATCTGGAAAGTATATACAATATAACCTTCAATTCTGTAACACTATTAAAAATTTCTTTACTACTACTTGCTTAAGATCTGTATTTTCCTAATGCCTTTATGTAACTCTGAATCACTCTAATTTGCCTGTTATCTTTGGGAAACAAAAGTCTATTTATAACTAGCTTAAATAATTATCCTTGTTAAGGTTTTCCAAACATTCAGTGGTAACCAAATTTTCAAACATTAAGTTTCTCATCAAGATACAAGAGGTTTAACTCTGCAGGAACAAAAATGAGGTTTAGAATTCCTTACCTGTGATGCCTGTACTATGATAGGTACACCCAGGACTCTCTGTCCAGTCAGTCCTATTGCCAGGGGCACTGAACTAACGTCAACAAATTCAACATAAGCAATTCCCTTTGAACGTCTGGAATTTCTATCTGAAATCATTCGCACATCACGAACCTGAAAGGCAAGAACAGAGATGGAAATACTTTTAGAGATAAAGGAAAAAGCCTAATACAGCCTATTTCTCAGACAGGTATTAATACTGAGAATTACTTGCCAAGCCAACAGCTTTAATTATGCTGAAAATCTACAGCAGCATACACCTTTTTTTAACAAACATATCCCAGAGGCAAGCTAGCATTAAAGCTGCTGTCTGAAGTCAAACAGTATGTGACAGAACTTGCAGCACTCTTAATGCTTTACACCAGAACCTTACAGCTGATAGAACAAATGAAGTTTTTCCAACTTAGAAGTTACACAAATTTTCAAATTACACTGTAACTGACAGACCTATCTGGAAAAAGAAAGTATGAAAAATGAAGTTGTTTGAGTCAGAACTGCACCAACATCTTTTGCCTCACATCACATGAACAATGAACTACTGAGAAACTACATTTTCACGTTCAAAGCTTTTAATAATTAGTTCATCATTAATCCCCCTTTGCATAGGTATAGGAAGCTCCAGAAAGCCATGCTTACAATTCTGAAAAAATACCAATCCTGTACTCAAGTTGTACTAGGACAGCTTGAGGCAGTATTCAGAATCATTTTAACTTCCTTATCACTTACCTTCCCTACTGTAGAGAAAAATTCTTCCAGGTCTCTTGGTCGAATTCTTGCAGCCAACTGCATGCAGAACACTGTCCGAGCATCCCTCTCTTCAGGGGTAAGATTATCAATAGGTTCTCTGGAAAGAGTAAAGTTCAGTTAAAAAATAAGCTGAATTAAGATAATTCATATCTGGACCACACATGAAAACACTAAATGATCAGTACGTCACAGCCTGATAGGGAAAAACATGCCTGCTGTATTAAAAATGCAGAGGTAAGAAATTAAGGGAATACCAAATACTAACATGGTAACATGTTAACTTTTATAACATGACTGAATATCCTATTTCAGCTGTGAGCATCAAATATGACTGAAAAATTCTATTTTATGTACAGAAGCCCAAAATAAACAGAGGTACCATTTTGCTACTGTCCAGAACTGGTACTAGGTACCACTACAGAGCTTGCATGTCCTTTCCATCAGAAAGATGGAAGGACAAGAACACAAAGGCAAACAGGGTGAACTAGTACAGACCAGCTGTCCAAATTCTCAGACAAGTAGTGTGAGCTAGGCTTTGCCAACTCACATCTTGCATTTACCCAGTCACTACAGCCAACGCATAAAACAATACTGACATTCACATAAATAGAACTTCCAGTCCTCATAGTTTCAGCTTGTTAACCCATAAAAAAGTATGAATAGCGAATAATTACTTCGATCCTTAACACATTAAGAACTAGAATAATTTTATTTCAATACTGAACCATTAGCTGAAATTAGACGCACCACTCTGAACGTATTAAAGCTTCAAATCTAAACAAATTTGACTCGTACAAGTTACACAAGAAGTAGCATGGTGGATCCTGGATAGAGTTTCCAGCCATGTAGTATGTATTTTTATTAAATAATTATATAGATAGTAATCACTGAGGATACACAATAAAAATTTAAACTGAATTATCTCAGTAAGAGTTTTGCCAGCCATTGAAAAACAAAATGAGATTGGTTAAATTTAACTGCATTAATGTAAGAGAATAATCTCATTTGCAACTATCTAAATCCTATTTCCTCAAATGAGAAGCCTAAGAATGGATAAGCAGCTCCTGGATTGCAGAGGCATTATGGCCTCTCTAAAAATAACATGAATAAATACTGAACAGCAAAAAGAAGCGTTTGTAGTTTTCCATTCCATACTCTAGATTATTAAGTACAGCTTAGCAGAAAAGCTAATTTAAATCACAATTAATGGAGAAAAGACTGAGAATACAGAAACACACACACAAAAAAAGCAAGACTTGTTTTGAAAATTGACATTATTCACCACCTTTTATGACATGGGGAGAAAGCATATTATCAATGTTCTTCTCTCACTGGCTTTTTGAATTAATTCCAGCACCATTTATAAATATAAGCTGGAGGGCAAGTAGTCATGCATTATTTCACCATCACTATTCCAACTCCAACTGCACAAAAACAAACAAACAAACCCAAATGCACATGAAGAGTCATACCTAACGGGGCTTTTGTCTTTTCTGAAAGGACTTTTGCTTCTGGAGCGACGTCTGCTAAAAAGAAAGATCAACAAAATTACAAGAAAACCTTCAAATATACCACCCCTGATTCTAAACAAACCTATTAATGATGTAATGAAAGACAGAGAAAAGTCAAAAACCTTAATTTGATGCTGTGAGGCAGACCAATCTTCCCTCTGATGGCACTGTTGAATTTTGGACCAGAACTATGGCAGAAGAAAAGACAAGACACTTGAGTACTTGAATTCAAGACTTCCTGTCTGTACTCATATTACACTGCAAGCGCTCACCCACCCTTGCATCTGAACTTGTCAAGCATTTCCATTAGCATCACCCACAGCATGCATAAGATTATCAATAGTTATCAATTCATGCAGCACTCCAGACCGTAAGACACAGAATACGATCCCCTCTCACTTTGGCCTATGTCACAAAATCCCAGAATATGCAGGACTCTTCATGAGCCAGTCAGTCATGGCACATTTGTATGTGAAAACTATTCCGAGCTACAGTTACTGTTGTAACCATTTTCACTTGTTTTTTTGTCCACATGCAAGTTCTACATAGTGATGACTGCAAAACATAACGCTCATGGCCTGGAACTCAGCCTCAGAGCTGTATGCCAAGTGGTGCTGGCAGGATTACTTGCTCGAGTGCAACATTTAAAAATCGAAAGTTCCATGAAATTTAAGGTGCAAGAGGAAACCAAAGTGGCTCCCTGCAGACACCTGCAAGGGACACATTCACTAATGTTGTCTCAGCTCTCAAGTGCTACAAATATGTAAATGAAGCTTCCTTTAAGTTCCTAATGGCCACCAAACCACAGAAGAAGTGAACCGAACAGTTAGCTGTATACAGACATGTAACCACAAAAGGAATCCAATCTCTTGACTGCATCTAATTTAATTCTCCAGGCGTCACAGAGTCTGTTAGAACAAACTGTAATCTGCCCTTTGCTTCCACGTTAAGGACAGTCCTCTCGCTAGTTAATGGGGCACACAGGAACAGACTGTGACATGAGCAGTAAGATTCATCCTATCGTGTTCTCTCTGAATTTGATCTCCTGGTAGAGAGTTGTTCAAAAGGCAAAGAACAACACCTGTTAACTTTCTTCCTGTATCTCCACCAAGCGCAGAGGCACTGCTGCACAGACTGAATGCTGTGCACTGGGCTTTGGCTTTCCATCTGTACACACTTGATTCTTTCTGCTGTGGCTACAAATTGATGTGAAACACCCTGAAAGACACAGCAGGCTGAAGACATTAAGTAGTCTTTCACTAAATCCATTTGGCCAGGCAATTTGTCTGAAAAAAAGTCTTCTTGCTCCTCAATGGAGCAGTAATGCTTATAGTTAAACTCAGCATCCACCATTAGGAGGAGGATGCCCATTTTCTAAACATGTGATTACACAGGTAGAAGTAGTGGGCCAAGATCCAAAACCGTGCTGGCCAGGTTAAAGGAAGGGAAATATGGCCCTGTACAACACTGGAAAAAAAAATAAAGAAAAAAGACCATTTAGAAACTACTTATTAAGAGAAGATAACTACTTATTAAGAGAAAATAAGACATAAAACACAGGCACATGTTGAGATGAGATCATTATTGATCAAAACCAGACTTTTTTTTTTGCCTAGGATAAATTACTCAATTTCCTGCTCAAGTCCAGACAAATTATTGCTGGGAGTGTCCATTCAGGGTCTTCAGTATCTATGGCACAACTGCCAAAAGCTGCATCTGGAAATAATGGTACTAGTTCCAGAGGCTAGCTTCTTATCAGACATGGGATTACCTTGCACCTTCACATCTGATGTAAAACATGGTGCTCTCCATTTCAATTCAGATGCAGCCAGACAAACCAATTACAGTGACTCTAGAATACTAACATGCAGACCAACTAAACAATAATAAATAATTAAGACCATGAGTTTTCAAGGAAATGGTGAAAGAAATACTGTAAGTATTTGCCTAAACCTAATGAAAAACAAAACCAAAACAAAAACAACTGAGAAGTAACAGTTTTCAAATACATGCACGGGGGG
>VZTE01001517.1:92811-113396 GCA_013397775.1 Eulacestoma nigropectus
GGGGTGGGGGGGGGGTGTGGGAAGGAAGAGGAAAAAAGGGCAGAGAAAACCCACAACCCACCACAACTCCAAAAATCTCCATTCTTACTCTTGACTAGTACTATCTTATTTACAAACTCCATGAGAACAACATTAAGAAACCCCAGACCACTGGAACAGACCAAGCAGAAAGCTGCTTGGGGCAAGGTGAGAGTTCAAGTTACCTTCTCAAAATCCCTTTTCAACAGCATTCTCCCTGTGTTTTTCTAATGAGACTTGCTTGTAAAGCTGTAGATCTCAAGTTAAGTTTCTTCTTTGCTTCTACTGTATCTACAATTGTTGCCCAATTCCTGCTAACCTGTATAGAAGCACCATGTCACAAGCCATTAATCTCTATGTCTAGGAGTCACCTTCTTCGTAAGCCTGGGTGCAGCCAAAGCACACACTTTCACAAAACCTATGGGATGCCACATGGCCCAACAACGGTCAGGTCAGAAGACAGCCAGCAAATTATTAGCTTTTACCTGCTCATTCATATTCAAGATTTCAACAAACCAATGTCAGACAAGGCAAACTTTGGCTAACAAAGTCCAGGAGAAACACAATGAACTTTGATTCGTCATGTAATAAACCTGTTTTCCTAACAGCTCTCTCTAAATTCTTGGTTTCAGAATAGAAACAGGATGGTCTAAGTGACTTCTACTGTATGGGCTGAGATTTGCCTGACAGATGTCTAAGCAAGACTACTCAGTCAAGTTCTTTCTCCTAAGAGACCTAATGATACAGCTATGTAGCACTTAAAGGACAACATATGTGGAAGTAACATTAGAAAAAAAACCTCTGTGAACACTAAGCAATGCAAGCCAGTCACCTAATTTTAAAAAATTAAAGCATTTAACCACAATCTCAAGCCTAAAGTGACAAACTTGAAGTTTTCAGGTTCTCTGTAGCACTCTCTTCTCTTTTTCCTTCAGAATTACCTATACTAAACTCTTCTCTCCCTATTGCTGTGATGCCTCCTGATTGCTCCCAGCAGCAAAACCATCTCAGTTTGCAGATATCAGCTTGAAAACGAGCCCTTATAAAGCTAAAGAGAAAGATCACAAGGAGGAGGAAGAGTAAAAAATAAAATAAAAGCCATAAAGCATTTTGATCTAGATGCTGCAGTCAGCTACAACCCTGTCAGCAGTAACTCCAACCCACAACTACCAGAACAGCCCCACAAGGAGAGATTCCAGAAATAAATTCTCCAGCCAGCAAGAGTACTCTGGCAGTCACTTCTGAAACACTGAGCTTATGGCACTGATACAGAGAAGACTTCTTGAAATGAAAGCCCAGTTTTGGCAGATCCAAAGGTGGCTGGTGATGGGGGAGGCTCAATCTCCAAAGTTTTTGCCTCCCTGAAGTTCAGCACCTGTTATACAGATTTAAAGGTGGGTCTCTCCATTTGAAGAGCCCCGAACAAGAAATGAAGAGCCCTCCACAATCACATTTTCTGAGGTCCTTCTTTTTCACACCTTTTGAGCCAAAACAAGAATTTTGGAATCATATTAGCATGTTTATCACTAACAGGACCATCCATCATCTACAACTGAATGACAGCAACTGCTTGCTGACTGCCAACAGTCAACACCAAAGCTTCTGGGATACATGTGCTTACCCTGTACCAGTCCTCCACTAAACCATCTAAACACTAGAATTCTACTTGGTTAAATGAAAGCAACAATTTGGCAACTGAAGCAGAGAACTAACTATCAAATGAGTAAGTATAACCATGTATCCTCAGAGCATACTAGATTATCTCTGCTTCTTGCTCACTGTGTCTCAACACCAAAGGAATCACCCAGAACAGCTATGGAAGAGTGTCAGAATAGCAAAAAAGACCCCTTGCAACCATTTATCTTTCTGGCATAACATATCTCAGTGCATTAAAACAGGCATGGGTTATTGTAGTAACATAAATACTTTCAACCTCTACTTGAGGAAATTATTTTGGAAGACCAGAATACTGGAACTCCCAAATTTCTCCAGGTGAAAAACCTTCTCACCCAGTGACAACAAGAAAAACAAAGAACAAAACCCTCCAACACAGCTGGGAGAATGCGGCAAATCCCAGCTATAAGATGAGACAAAGGACATCCTCTTCACACAACACTGCACTGGAGGTGAGAGACCAGCAGGCTCCATATACAGAAGGCTAAAGTTTTTGATCAAGGCCCTCTGTATCTTGAGCCACAACAGTAGCATTGGCACAACCCAACTAGTTACTGTAATCGTACAGGTGCAAGAGTTGTAGGAAAACAAGCCAACTCTGCACCGCTGAAATCTTCACAGCTGAAGCCCAGAGCAGTGTACAGAGGCTCTGATACTCAAGACAAAGGAAAAGCAGGGCTGATATATATTATGATCCCCACGTACACAGGGCTGATGATGCACAGGATGCTACCGCACCTTAGAGGATCCAGGAATTGCAGTACGCTTTCATTATGAAGAGGACAACATCCAGGTGACTTGGCACAAAGTGAGACCCTGAGACCTCAGGAAGTTTTGTTTGTAGTCCAACAGTACAAAAAGCCCCAAGAAAAACATACATGTGCATAAAATTGCACAAGCCTACAATTTATCAGAAGGTAAACACCGTCTGCTCAAATATCTTGAGAGATTTCTCCATCATGGACAACACTACAGGGCATGAATAAAAAAATACATCTTTTTCAAATGCCTTCTTTTTACATGATCTTGCATTCCAAGATTTGGCAACAGTTGAGACAAGACCCGGACAACAGCAGAGACAAAGAGCAGCAGCCTCAGGTAATCAATGACATTCAAGCATTCAGTCCAGTTCTCACTGTGTTTCTGCAGAAAGAGGCAACGGGAACCAAAGGGGAGAGCCACAGTACAAATCATCATAAATGATACTGATGAAAAAACATCTTTTGAGAATTGATTTACAAATGCCTGGAACTACCTATTGCTGAAGTTCTATCAAACTAAATATCTGAGAGGAAGAAAAGAATTCTTGTCAGCCTCTAAACAAGTTGAGAAAAAGCAGGGCAAATATGCAACATATGGGCATTGCTAAGACAAGATGCTTCCAGTTTGGATGTATAAACATGGGATATGTTTGTGTGAATAGTCATTTAGGGAGTTCAACGTTTAAGAACAGCAAGACAGTAAAAATCTTCAGTAATATGAAAAAAACCAAGAGGGTTATGAGCCTGTAACCAAAGCAACAGACTACTATTAATTTTTTGACAGTTAAACCATTAAGTTCATATACTTAAAGATAGTTGGGACACGGAGAGAATTTGGTTGTTACACTGATTTTGTGATAAACTTTGTTCTCCAGTCAGCTGTACACATTCTTTCATCTGCTTTTCCATCTCTGTGTTTGGCTAAGAATGAAAATTAGAAGAGGAATATTACTGTCCTCCTCTTTTTCACTCTGTATTTATTGACATTCTTCAAGCTTAACCTCTCACCTTCTTTTCCAAGATAATTACTGACCAATTTAGAAAGCAGACTGAAACTTTAACCTTCCACATTGTAACACTGAAGCAGCACACATACAACTCTGAACAGATAACCTACTAGGGACTTCTATAGCGGCCTCTGAATCTGCGATCTCTACTCCTAGACCGGCTGCGTCTGCGCTCTTTGCTTCTGCTCCGTTTCCTTTCCCGGCTTCTGCTCTTTTTCCGTTCCCGATCTCGGCTCCGTTTGCGTTCCTTACTTCTGCTCCTCTTTCTATCATGGCTTCGACTTCGGCTCTTGCTCTTTTTTCTCCTGACAAAAGTGCAACTTCAGTTACACATGTAGCTTAGTGTTATTTACCCCACATTCCACAGTTCCTCTGATGTCACAGACATTGATAGGAAAAATTTCTACCTATTGGTATTAATACTTTTTTTTGTTAAATGGGTGGCTAAGCATGTCAACAATCTTCTATCATGAGCCACATCAAGTCCGCAACAGCACATTTGCATTTTAAATTTTTTAATTGCTAGAGAATGCTTTCAGAAGAGTAAAAGGACTAAAAAAACACCATTTCCTGTGTTAGATCTAGTACATAGCAGTTGCAGTACTTCATGTGGCGTTCAAACACACTTTAAACACAGCTTCACGATTCTAAGAATTAATTATATATAGCAAAGTAAAACAAAACACAACAAAAATAGAAAGGAAGAGGCAAGTCTGTGGGAAAGGAAGGTTGTTTCCTCTTAAATACTCCCTGCCAACATGCTGCTTAAGAGTTTTGCTTCCTACTTGCTACTCCCACTCATAAGCCACTTGCTTTTTTAAGTCTACGGCTGTTATAGGTTTGGGGCAAACTGCAGATTTTTGGAACTTTACCCATATACTTAGAAAATTGAATCTTCAAAACCTGTGTGTCAATTATACCTCATATCTGAAAAATAGTGAGCAACTGTTCCATTACTGCATTTGGGTTATTCACAAATTTCTTCCTCCACCTCAGCCTCAGACCACCACAGCTTACAGTCTCCTAGTTTCTAAAATATATCTGTACTTATACATAAGACACATGTTAAACAGATGCTCACAAGCCATTATTTAAGACAGCAAAAAATTTAAATATGCTGAACATACCAAGTCTGTATTTTTATCTGATACTAAGTAAATGTTTCCACAATTTTGATGTCATCAGTTGCAAAGGGTATTAACCACATTTGTAAGCAAAAGAAAATTTCCAAATTGCTGCAATTGCAAATACCAAGCTTTTTCAATTTATTTACTTAAACACTACTGACACAGATTCACAAGTCCCCGAAAATCAGCAGCCTCTCCCCAAATGTAGAGAACTGAGAAAATACTTACTTCTTGCTGCGTTCTTCATGGCCATTGGCACTGCTCAATTTGTTCTCATCCTAAGCAGGGTTGATAGAAGAACATCGTGAGGACGAAGCGGAAATATTTCAAGTGGTCAAAGGGTAATGGGAATAGGAATAAGAAAATAAAAAACAAAAATTTTAATACTAAATTACTTGTTTACAGTTTAATGTGGAAAGCTTTAGAAAATTTAGGTAGGCATGTTTAACCACTTTGCTGCTTAAATTTAAGTCATACAATTACAAAATACAAGACTTACATCATTTAAAAGTGTGTATTAAATTGTAGATACTTCCTTACATGGTTTAGAGATCAAGTTATCCTGTAGAATTCAGCACTCAAGTGGCTAAATGTCATTGCTATAAAATTTAAGAGGAAGTTTGAGGTGTTTGCGAGCCCCTCTGATTAGTACCAAGGCTATCTCTGCCTAAGCCCCGTGGCTACACTAGCAGCCAGCCACTATGGATTTCCTGTGACCGATGCCATTCCCGAGATCTTCACTCATTTTCGTTGAAGGGTTGTAAGAGCTTGATGTCACCTCTGTCACACATCTCGCCCTGAAGCAAACAGGGATTCACACTGCTTTAGTAACGTCGACTCCCAAGAAAGCCATCAATAATCCACCAGTCCAGCCTAAATATTCCCTATTTCCATACCTGTTTACATGGAAAATATCCATGTTAAGCCAGGACAAAAGAATTTTAACACAACAGTTCACAAATTTCTCTTCAAGATGTAAACGTAACTGCTAAATATTACATAAACTAAATATACCACTTAAAACTTACGAATGCTCATCCAAAATTCATGACATAGTTGTAATAAACACTGCAAAATAGACTAACAATAGCTGCTATATAACTTATATACTGGCTTTACAGTTTGATCACATTGGTTACATCAAAAGTACAATTCCTAGGCGACTTAAACTTATACATTTCTTTCAAAATTGGTGCTAAAGCATGCAGTCTGTTAACATTTCACCACCATCTGGTGGAAAACAAAAAAAGACAGTATTCATTTGCTGCTGGTTTAAGTGAAAGACATCGCTAAGCTAATTGATAAAAATTTCACACAAAAATTGACATTTCCTAATTAAACAACTAGGACAGAAGAATACAAGAGCTTATTTTAGAATGACACCACAGACTGTGATACTGTCTTTTACTTGCTAAGAACATTCTATTCAGGGATCCAAGAATTTCTGTAAATTCATTCACTCAGCAATTGATTTTCATCTGCCCTGTTGAAAGATTAACCGCCAGCAGCCTTCTGCATTAAAAGCAAGTCCCACTCTTCTCGCACTGAGCAGATTGTTCAAATATTTACTTGCCATGGGACTGGTGCAAAGGTTATTCTTGGAACCCTGCTGTTTCCCAAACCACTGCATTCACCTTGTTGCTATACCAAACTGGACTTCGCAATTTTAGAGAAAACGTTTTAGGATTTTGGTTTCTGGGGTTCGTTTTGGTTTTGTTTAGTTGGTTTTTGGGTGGGCTTCTTTTGTTTTGTTTTGATTGTGTTTGGCGTTGGTTTTTTTTTAACCTAGGGGACCACGGTACAGCGATACGTCACTCAATTACTACCTTATGATTGACAGTTCACACTGGAATCAAAGGTGAATTCATGGGAGTAGAGGTGAGATATCGTTAGGCAAGTCTACAAAGAGAGATAGATGGGCATTTATTCATCACGCTGAAGTGAAACTACTGCACAATATAATTACATTAACAGTATATATTAACTTGAAAGTTACATGTAATGCATGTCCAATAAGATAAATCATGAGGGCTCCAGGGATGTTAGTTTACAGTTCAGCAGTAGTTTCATGAATAATGCTAAATTAAGGTAAACAGGACCTCACTGGCATATTTTTTCTCACCTTCTTGTAAGGAGCTTCAAGCATTGCTTCAATATCAATATCATCAGCCATTTTTTCAGGACACCTGAAAGAAGAACCAAATTCCACCTGAGTTGGAAACACCCTCATGCTTTATATTCCAAAAGCTTTTGCTTAAGAGGTCATCGCTGCATTGGCTCAAATTCAAGAAGCGGGGCTTCGGTAGATATTTCCAACAAAAACTGGAATGAAGCTTTGCCCAATGAGATAATGAATGTGTGCAAAGTATTTACAGCTGCAAACAACAAAATGTGCCTGAACACCATTAGCCAGAGGAAACCCCAGAGGTATCCCACCAATTTCTTTCAAAACAAAGAGCACAGCGTATTTATGACACACAAACACAGCTCTGGTGGCCATCTTGAGAAGTGCTAGAGCTTCACTAAAGGACAATAAACCATCAGGCAAATCTGGTTCACAGCTCCTAGCCTTTGACATCATCATTTATCAACCTCAGGATGTGGACACTGTGGTGCTTTAAGAAATGCAGCCCCCTGCATAGCAGGGGCCACAGGAAAAGTTATGATTCCAGCACTAAGAGCTACTAAAGCATATACAAAGTCCATCCAGTCTGGAACTTCTCAGACAAAAATGATCCACCACACCAGGTAACACTTGACACCATAAACATTTTGGGTTTAGTTGCTCCTCTTACTTTCCAATTTCAACCCTTAATTTTATGTTCACTACACTCTGAATCATTTTGACACTTGATTTCCTCTCCCTATGCAGGTATGCTATTAAGCAACTCTCAAGACTCTTGGCATTAAACTTGGATATTCAACTTCCTCAAATCTCTTAGTCAAAGTTTCTCTTCTTTTTCTTTCTTAAGCTCAACAATGGCCTGTCCTCTAGATCCAAGTCTGACAGCCCAACAGTGAGGATTTCCCTGCGTGTGCACAATAAAATGGATTTTTAATCATATAGGTTAGTTCTTGCACCTTGTCTTACAGGCACTGTTGCAGGACTGTGCTGTCCCGAGACTTGGGCAGAATAATGAAATTGCTCCAACACGTCAAGATCCTTTAAACTAGCCACTTATAATGTCGTAACTGAGAATGCTTTACCAGAGCTGCAGCACATCTGATCCTGGCCCAGGAATACATTCTAGAATAAAACACAATCCTCAAGCAGGATCACAACACTGGAAGTTCACACTCAATTACTTAACTGAGGCACACTAACCTCATTTTCAAATTACTACCTGCTGGGCTACAGTGCTATCACTTACAGATACGAGCATCCATCATTTAAGTGTAATTGCTCAATTTTACTTCTTCCTACAGTATTTATATTCAGCTTTTCAAGCCATCTACATACATGCACTTTTTAATTCACCGCTCTTCTACCAGTATGTAATATAAATAATACATCAGTATGACTAAGGACCATGAAGAAGCTAAACCTAGAATTCTACAAAAAAATTCCCACTGGTGACAACTCCCACCCAAAATTACAGTTTCAGATGTGCCTTTTAGCCAGCATATCCAGCTACATTTGGGGAGGAATTTTTCATCCTGAAGAGGGGTGGCCATAATAGGGACCATCAAATCTTGAATGGCATGGAAAAGTGCAGAGGAAGTGACTATTACTGCATTCATTCACCCAAATAGTAAGCGAATGAACTATCATCCAGTGGGTTCAAAACAATGGTCCTTATTCACAAAGCATTTAGCCGTTGAATTCACTGTTGAAGGGCACTGTGGATCCTAACAAAGAAAAATAAGCACATGCAGTGTTAAAAAAACTCCCCCAAAACCCATAAAAGTTTACAGAAAAAGCTTTTCATTAAACAAAGACATGCCTCGTGACCCTGAACCACAACTAAGTGCACACAGAGAGAACTGTCAATGTGTGACTACGCCATTCCCATTCTTCCTTTGGCATTTACTGCTGGCCACCATCACTGACAATCTCCTGAGCTGCATGGACCTTTGGCCTCACCCCAGCGATCTGTACCCTTTGTACTCTTTACAAAACACTTCAACTGGGACAATATCATGGTATCACAGGACCTTCCGTCTATGTAACAGAGTCCTCTTATCAGCCCTGCAATACATACATGTAAAGTATATAATGATGCTACATGTAGAGTTGAAAGTATTTTTTTAAAAATCACAAATGAAAGCTCGTAATAATTTCAAGCGACTAGAAAATCCTGACAGATTTTCAAATATCTTTCATTAAACACTGACGCTCAAAATAATTTTCCTAAAAACCTCTCAGCTTGCTCAAGCTACATATGACTAACTTGTTTGTAGAGGGAAAAAAACCCACAAAACCACCCAAACAAGCAAACAAAAAACACCAACAAAAAACCCTCCCAAACCATCAAAACAAACAAGGAATGAACTACACCTGAAACTTTGTGGATCTACAGAAAACGTAAAGGGATAGGAAATGTACTTCAACAAAGCTAGTCACTATTTTGAAAGAAAACACTCTCTCTTTGTGCTGTATCACATAAAAAGAATTTTAAAAGGTCCCGTTCTCAAAATTATTTGTTTTAGAAATCCGATGAATGACAATTCGACACGTTTCGCATGCAGTGTCCTGGAAAAGCATCAGGAAACTTTAGGGAGGACTCCGACGCCTCGGGAGTGGAGCTCACCTCTCAGCAGGACCCATACGTCTGCAGGCAGGTCCCCAGCCAGAATTCCCGCACGCTCCTGAGACGATCGGGCGGAGCGAATTCCGTTTCCCAGACACAGTGATGCCCAGCGCTGCCTGCCCCGCTATGGCTGCCTTCCTACCTCGCTCTTTCCAAAGGCCTTCACTCCCCGCCCGCCCGCGGCGGCCAGCGCTACCCTACCTTAGCCACTCCCCGCCCCGTCTCCCAGGGCAAAGAGCCCCGCAATCGCTCCCGCTCGGTCCCTCCGCACACCGCCATCGCGGAAAGGGGGNGGGGGGAGCCAGGGCGGGGCAGCGCCATGCCGGGGGGAGCCGGACCTGCCTGCGACATGGCCACGGAACAACCAAACCGCACGCGGCCGGGCCGCGGGGCGGAGGCCGCCGACCGCCCTAGCCCCGGTGAGGCGCAGAGCGGCCCCGCGGGCAGGGCCGAGGCGGCCATGGCGGCGGGAGGGGCGCAGACATCCAGGCCGCAGAATCCCGCGGACCAGGCCGCCGCTCGCCCGGCGGCGGGGGCCCGGGCCCACGCGCAATTACCTGCGCCGCGGGCAGTGCGATCCTCGCTAGGGCCCCGAGGTCCGGCAGCGGCGGCTCCGGCGTCACTGCGCTGGCGGTGGGGGATGGGCCCGAGGGCTCAAGCACCCTCTCCAGGCGTCTGATCCTTAAGTGGACGGCGGCGCTCAAGCAGCCCCGGGGAGCGGGCGGCGAGGGGCAGCGCGGCCGTGAGTCGGTCCCGGTGTCGGTCTGGCCCCGTCTATGGCTCCGCGGCTGCTCCCGAAATGGCGCCCGGCCGCTCGCGGGTCCGCGCACGGCACGGGGGCGCCCAGCGCACCGCGCAGGGGCTCTCGCGAGACGCACGGTCAAACAAGGCCCTGCGCGCCTGGACTCGCCGCCTCTCGCGAGATATCGCGCCCGGAAGCAGTGGCTCAAATGCTCGCGAGACTTGGGTAGACAGGTGGCCTTGTCACGCGCCTCTGAACTCTCGCGAGAGCTTGCACGCCCGCCTGGCGCCCGGCGGGAGGGGCCGAGGGGTGGGCGGGCCGAATCTGAGGCCGCNGGGCCGGGGCCCAGTGGGGCCGCTGCAGCCGTCCCGCGGCGCGCGTGGGTGCGGGTTTTTGGGTCTCCAGTGCGTTCGGAGTACCCGTTCCTTCCCTGGCTCTGAAAGGATCCTTCAGGACGTTCTGAACCCCATGCCGAGGCCTTGTCATAGGCTCTTGCTTTCCAGCAAACTAAAGTGGACTAGGTTATGGATTGGGCAGGAGGGTGAAAGTACTGTGTTCCTTCACCGGAGATTGTGCTGACGTGTGATTTAATAGGGTCTGTGGTCTGACCTTCCTCCATTTGGCTGAGGGCTTGATGTGGTTCTGTCAGATTAACAGCGTCCGAAGGTGTTCAGCCGTACTCTTCTGCCAGAAACTACACGTCCCTTAATGGGCCTGCAGTGTCTTGCAGATTTTTAAACCACTTCAATCCCAAGTAAAACAATCTGTCTATGACCTGCCCTTCTGGTGCAGCTTTTGGCCCAAGCCGCTGCAGATGGCTGGAGCCTTGAAGCTGAATGTTTTAACTCAGAAGGGAAGTAGTGTTTTTTGAAACAAGCCCCTCTTGTCTCATTAACAGTGCTTTGTTTCCCTCAGAGCTCACAGAATGGCTCATTTGTATTTAATAATACGCTGTAAGTTTAAGGGCAATTGTTCAAGGTAGTACAGATAACATTAAGTGGGTTTCCTGCTGGAATCAGCATGAAATAAATTGTTGCTAGGGAAATTTAGGTTATTTATTTTTTTTGTTCTACAAATCTGAAACAATGTAAAGAGAAATTCTAAACAAACTGCCTCCTGAAATTATAATTTTTCTGGAAATCCCTGGTTACTGTCTCATTTAATGTCATTTCTAACAAAGTTTCTGAAATGTTAATAGCAGTAAATGGTCCTGGGGCCCTTGCCCAGAGCGTCCAAGTCTTTCTAAGCTGAAGTGGTCAACTAGTAGAGTTTGGAACACTTAGGAAATATGATCTGTTTAAAATTAAAAGCAAAGCATGACTGTAATAGGGTTTTTTCCAACCTAATCAATTCTGTACAGGTTGGTTGTAAACAAATTACTACTAAATTACTACTACAAATTACTACTAAAATTACTAGTCTTCTCACAGACAAAACGAGGTTTATTGTATTTGTTCCCATGCACTGCTCTGGCTGCCTGTCCCTTACCCCTCGGCTTCCAGTCAGCCACCAGATCTGGTCTAACCAGCTCCATGTTCCTTGTTCCCTCATCTTGTGATTGTGACTGAAGTATGTGCATAGGCTCATGTTGGTGGATTTACCTAAGGCTTTTCTCTCCAATCATTTGCCTGTGGAGCCAGGCTCTGGAAGGAGTACACAGACATGGGGATTTTTTGTCTACTCCACTAACATACCCCTTCCCCTTGGCTGGTGCCCAGGCAGTGTGGGAGAAAGGATGCACCCCCACACTTCCAGTACTCACAGACAGGGTCTAGGTGGCTAGTGAGGGGTCTGGAGTAGCAAATAGCGGCATAAGCTGCCTGTTCAGCCTTGTTGCCGGACCCAGCATATCACAATACTGCCCTGGCTCGCCGGCTGTCGACGTACAGCTCCGCAGGGCTGTTGGTGTGGTCACTATGCACTTGGCTGGATTGATCTCTGGAGCTGAGGGGAAGCTCTCAGTAACACATTCCTTTAAAAAGTTTTCTTGTTTGTGGGATGGCTTGATGCGGAGGAGAGACTGACTCTGCAGCGCTGGGGAATAACGCCGACCGTCGCTGATGTTCCTTCCTCTAAACCTGGCTCTGTACGCGCGCCAGGGCTTTCGTTCGCATAAGGCGCCAGGGGTGAGGGCTGTTCGTTTTACCTGCGCTGTTCGGGGTGGAGGGGATCGCGCAGAACCAATAACCAAAAGGCAAGACGGCAAACGAAAGAAAAATCCGCATTTTCCCACACCGGGAGTCGAACCCGGGCCGCCTGGGTGAAAACCAGGAATCCTACCCGCTAGACCATGTGGGACTGCCTAGTAACTGCCCCCGCCTGTGACAACTGCATTCTCCATCGCTTTGTTCCTGCACCATCGCCTGCGGTTTGCTCCCCAAGGACTTGACACCACTGGTGGAGTGATTTGAGCTTCTTCCGTGTATCAACCTGCCTGTCCTCAGCTTCTCTTCTAGTTTTAGTACTGGAGGATGCTCTTTCTCCTTCCAGAAGGCCTGGTGAGATGTCAATATGAGCAGCAGTGCCAGCATCTATACCCCTCCACTTCTGCTAACCTAGGAATTGCATGTCAGGGAAAGGTGAAGGTTTTCCTTTGTCAACCATTCCTGGAGATCAGGACCTGGGGGAGGCAGAACTCTGGCCTCATTTAAACTGGCCATGCTCATGCTGTTATCTCACCTGCCTGTCAAGCTGTTCTCAGGGCTCTGAGAGCACTAAGTCCTCAGGCCAGCCTCACTTAGGGCTTGCACCCCAGCCCTGCCCCGGAGCCCCAGTTCAGGTCAGCCCTGGACTCTCAGTCCCCATCTGAGCTGTGTTGAGGTGTGCTTGTCTCCAGTGCTCTCTCCAATGTGCTCGTGCCCATGGCTGTGCCCAGTCCTGAGTCTCTCTGACCCTGACCTGCAGCCTGCCTGCCTGGCCTGACCTCAGCTCTGCCATGGGCTGGGTCTGTCCCTGGTCACCATCACTGGCTTCATGCTGACTCCAACCTGCAGACTGACTCCAGGTTGACCTCAGACCTGCCTTATCCCCATGAGCTGCTCAACAGTCTGGGCGGCCCATGAGACAGCCCCATCATAGTGGGGCTGACCGTGGCCTCCGGCAGATGTGCTGTTCTGGGGGACTACCTGTGGGTTGCATGGGGTGGTCCCCTGAGACACTGCTCAGGTGTAATCCCAAGTGTTTTCTCTCTCCTCTAACAGCAGCTGTTCACAATCAGCAGCCTCAGAGGTACATGGACAGAGATGCACAAGTTCAAGCTCTCAGCACCCAGCCTGAGTGCACAGCACCCAAATTAAAATACAAGAACCTGTTTGTTGAGTTGATCTGCCTAGTAGATGTCCAAGATGTTTAAGAAACTAGCAAAGAACAACTTTCAAAGGGGTTTGCCTAAAGCTGAATACCTGGATGTTGAGAGGAACCCAGCTTGCCTGACACAGTCAGTGCAGCACATGGGGACATTCAGCATTGCAATGCTGGCAACCACAGGTTTGGAAACTTCACTTTCTGCTGCAGTTTTGTGGTAGAGCAAAGAACTTGCTGCTGTTCCCACTGAGTTCAGCAGGAGCGTGGCTGGTCCTTGAACCCTTGACTGTATGAGAAAGAGAAAGAGTTATAACCCACTTCTAGTGCTCATTATAGGATTTCTGTTTTCAGTATGTATTAGTAGGAAGGTGGCGTGCAGGCAGAGCTCAAGACAACACCTGAGGGCAAAAGGGATTGAATTTAAAAAAATGAAATCTTTATTATTGTATTGAAAGGATACAATGAGAAATAACAACATGCAGAAATTTCAGTTGAGGACACCTACAAACAACAAAATGGAACAAATTTTTTGTGTTAGTTAAGAAGAACAGGAGTAATGGGATGAAGCTGAGAAAACTTAGGCAAAACACCATGGTGGGATCTCAGATAGATATCTGAGTGATCATCCCAAGAGACAACAAGGCCAGAAAGAAATACCCCCAGAAATGTCTCTGCACTGGTCAGAAATGGTGAAAGTGATCTCACAAATCCCCATCTTTAGGTCTTGAAACCCGAATGCGGGACCTTCCTTCCAGGTCAGTCATGGAAATGGGGATTCAATTAATTTGTCAAGGGTTGTGAGAAAAAAACCCATCAGACTGTAGGATTAACTTGAGGAGCTACATGTTCTGTCTGTGGCTAAACAACAAACTCAGCTCTTGCCAAGTACCTACAATATTACATTGTGCGGCACAAACATCAGCCACAGCAAAGCCAGATGGGTCAAGCAGCATGTGCAGCCCAGTGGGAGAGGGAGCAGGGAGGCACAGGGAGGTGGCACAGCTCTGTCTCCACCGCTCATGCTGCTGTTTGGGTGCACTGGCAGTACTAGCTCAGTCTTGTGTCATAAGCCCTTGCCACAGGCCTCTCAGCAATCGTCCTCTGCTCTGGGCAGGTGTCCCCCAGCTCAAGGCTGCTGGTAGTGAGACAGTTTCATGTTTTCCAGAGTTAACATCTCCTGCGAAGCAGAGAGCACCACTGCCCAGCTCAACCAGCAAATACTTAGCAGACACAGATTTGAGAGGAGCAGAGCTTACCAGGAACAGAGAAGTGTGGGAGGCTGTGATATAGTAGAAGTCCTCTGGGAACATGTAAATGATTTGGTGTTAGGGACATAAGTACCTTATTTTGGGGAGTTTTCATCCTGCAGGAATTTCGAAGTAAGCCAGGCAAACCTCTGCTGGGAACATTTTCCTGACCTTCACTGCCAGCAGCCTCAGAGTTTGGCTCGTAGAAAGTTACCTGGGAGCATGCACCTCCCTTCCTGTGTCTTGTCTAGCTTTTGGACAAGGACTACCCTGGACAGTGGAGTCGATCTGGTTCACAAGGGACACTCCACCTTCACCTTCCTCTCCTGTTCTTCTCCTGGCCCATCCTGGTGTGTGGCTCCGCTCCTCATTCTCATCCCAGTGCTTGCCAGATCATCCATCAGGCCAATAGAGGTTCCTAAGAGTCAAAACACGACTCACTTTTGTTCTGTGCCAGTTTAATGAGCTGATGGCGTGTGGATACCGAAATGCTGCTAGCAGATGAATTTTCCAGCTTCTTGCATTAATTCTTTGAGAACCTTTCCTTTCTCAGGCAAGATATGAAAACAGTAAGATAGTTTATCCAGACGATAGTCACATCTGGGGTTTTGCTAAGTTCTGTTTGTGGTACATTGGGAAATGTTTTACCGTGGACATGATAGAACCTGAACCAATCACCCTAGGAGGTGTGTGAACATTGTCCAATTACTTTATGGAACTAGACTATATAAAAATGATTGTAAAATTAATAAATAATTCATTCTTTGGCTGGATTTGGTGTTGCTGCATCTCTCAGTTCTTGGCTCTACAGCGACAATGGAGTTCACCCAAACTCAGATGAACACCAGAATTAGGACTCAGAGCAACACAAGAAGCAGGATTTGTTGCATGGGGAGCCCTCAGCTCAGTTCAGCCATGTCACCCTCTGCACCCTTCCTTTCCCTCCAAGGGCATGTTGACATTGTATCTAATGCCCTTCCCCTCTTGGCAGCTCTTCTCTCAAAGGACAGAGCTCTCCTTTGCTGCAGGGAGATGTTACCCTCGCTATATAATGCCATGGCTTTGTTAGCAGCCAGGGAGCCGCAGTAGCAGGGAAGATGGCAAAAACCTCTCCTGTATGTTTTTACTCACAGTCTGTTTTAGAAAGCAGGAGAGGAAACAAAGAGCATTTGCTGCTCCATCTGTTTCCGTGTCTCATGCTGCACGGTTGGGTTACAGCCAGCTGCTGCCATTGCCAAGCAGTAACGCGACAGCACTGCTGCTTACTCTGCAAAGGAGTAAAAAAAGATGGTAAGGCAGAAAAAATTAGGACAGCATGATTTTTAAAAAGCCACATTGCAGAACACCTGGCTAGTTATATAAATTTACATCATGCCTGCTATAAAAAAAAACCCACAACAACTTCCTGATTGGTGCTTAAAAACATGTATTTTTAAAAATGGTCAAATATCTCCAACTATCTTTTTCCAAAGGACTGTCCTGGGCTATTCAGTATCATCAGTCAGCTTCACAAAATGGACAGGATTAATGAAGAAGAGGGATGTTGGTTTTTTTTCCTCATACTTGCTAAGACCATTTGGCAGAGAGAACTGTCATAGCACACAATCCAAAGAACTTCAGCCAGCAATGCCCGCACCCAGGTCAGCCTGGTTCCATTCAATAAGGGCTTTGAGACACTGGATACAAGACGTCCGTGCTGAACTACTGGAGAATTCACCACGTATGTCTGCCCAGCTCAAACCTCTAGCTCCCTGATATGGAGTTACAGACATGTTGGTTGGGAGGGACCTTTGGTGGGCATTAGCCCAAACTCTTGCTTGAAATGATATCATCACCAATACTAGATCAGGTAAACTACAGCTTTGCGTAGACAAACCTTGAAAATCTCCAAGAACAGAGATCCCATCACCCATCTGAGTGAACTGTGCCCCCTAGTCAGCCCAGCACTTCATCTTTGTTGCACCAAAGAGCTCTTGATGGTGAGACCACATGTAAACACTCGTAGGAGTATCTGGGCAGTAGTTTGACCTATTTAACACTGGGCTTTCGCAGAACGTTATCTGGTATTATTGGCTCTCTCATCACAAGAGCACACAGAGCTGCTCCTGCTCCTGCCTCCCCTTCCAGCCATGGGAGCTTGGAGTGCTGGAGGCAGGAGAGGATGACAGGTGAGCTGGAGAAAAGGTGACAGCACGACAGTGCCATACTCACCATGCAAAAGGAGCAGAGACTTTGGTGTCAGTAACCAGGGTTAGCCAGGGTCGAGTGACTGCTGATCCAGTGAGTGGGCTTGGCACAAGCTTTAGTGGAGTATAGCTGAGGTGACGTCAAGGCTGAGGACCTGAGCTCAAATGCAGCTCAGGAGTAGCACAGGGAACCTGCAGCAAAGCATCTCCCAACTCATCCTCCCACCGTTGCTGGTATCCTGGAAGGGGGATCCAAGGCTGTAGCTGCACTGGGGCAGCGCCACACAAAACTTGCCAAGCATTTTAGGCACCTACTCCCAGTATCACCAGTCTTTCAACAAAGGGTTGTCATACCTGACTGGAGCTGTTACTCCCCTCCTTGCTGTACAAGGAGACAGTTACTGTGGGTCTGCTGCTGGACTGGACTGGTTCCAAGCCATGCAACCCCGTTTGTTAACAGAGGCAGACCAAGTGCAGTGCCTGCTGGCCCAAACCTCAAAGGCAATGTGCTGGCTGCACTCACAGCCTGGGCATTGCCACAGCTCTCAGCCTGGCACATATGGGCAAGACAGCAGCACTGCAATACTAAGTTTTCCATAGCTTTAGCATCACTGGTTCTTCCACACCCCCACATGAGGAAGACCTCTCATGCCAGGACCTCCACCTGCCATTTCTTGACGTGGAGTGTGTGCCCAAGTATGAGCACCAGATGAGCAGCTTTATGAAAGGGTGTACAACTCCAAATACAGTTACTTCCACTTGGGAGCAGTATCTGAGGAACAATTTGAGCATGATCTCAGGGAGCTGGCTCATTTTGAAGTTCTGCAGTGACAGTTATAGGAAATATCCTTCAGCCAAGAAGAGGCAGCAACGAGATGATTTGGCCTGGAAACACTGCTCATACATCTCTTACCTCATCTTACAGTGGTCTGGTGTTCATAGCCTTACAAATCATGAAGGCTGTTTCTTCTTTTATTAGCAAAAGGGCCAGGGCCCTCTGTTTCAGAGACACTGCAATGTCTTTGCCATGCTCTCAAGTCACTTCACATTCACCTCCTGCTGCCACTTTTGGTGTATTGATAACAGGCCTGACAACTGGTGGGCTTGATCTCCAGGCCTCACGACTGGTGGGCTTGCTCTCCCAAGTATGTGTCACAGAGTGACCCACTTGTATCTCTGGAGGAGAACTTCCTTGTGTTATTGCACCAAGTACAACCAGGAGAAGTTTTCCTTGGCCCCTGTCTGTCTGAGCTGGGAAAGTCTCTGAAAAAGTTCCCACAAAACAAGCTTTTCCTTTAGCTGCTTCACTTTTCCCCTCTGGGATTACTCTCCCCCTCCGTGAATCACTAGTGTGTCTTTGGCACCTGTGTGCAAGTCACAGCCTCAGAACTGTCTGTTGTGCCTGGTAATTGAACCCCATATCAGCCAGCTTTCCTCTTCCAGCAGTGGGGATCTCTGCTCCCAAGAGTGGTTTCCTTGCTCTGCATTTTGATGCCCTCCTGCTGTGTGACTTTGTGCAGGTCAGCAGAGAGCTTCCAGCTCATGAGTTGGACTGACCTCAGATGTCATGTCAGTGTGTCCTTTGTGTCCTTGAGAGCCTCCAGTTTGCCTGTTTCGGCCTGAAGAGAGACAGGATCTCTTAGTGCAGAATAACATCCCAAGAGTTTGAGCTGCAGCAGCCAAGCGATCATGTCCAGGTTCTTCAGCAAGGCTGCCAGAGGTGTAGGTGGAAAACAGCCTCCACATTATCATCAAACCCTGAAATATGCAAATTAAAATGAGAACGTTGCAAAAACAAAGAATATTTGTCTTGTCCCTCCTGCAGCCAACTTCCCATTTACTGTGTCAGGTCACTCATTTTAGGGGGCCCCGAAGCTGGGGTTTCTGAAATCTCCCATGTCCCCAGCATATATTTTCAGCCTGTCCAAAGGCTCTTGCTAGCACAGAAATGACGATCAAGCTGTTAAAATTCTTATAAAGTAAGTCTGTATCTACAGGAACCCTTGAACAGAGACTATCAGGCTGCTATAAGCATTTTCCCAGCATCACTGTTTCCCTGAGGACAGGTGTAGCCTCTATTGGCAAAGGAAAGCAGTATCTGCACCTCCACAAGGAGAGATGCCAATTTAATCATGGTAGAGCTACACGAGCAAATTTTTGTTTTCAATGCAGACCTGGTTTAACTCCTCCTTTTCTTCCCTGCTAGCCTGTGTCTCAGTCCCTGAGCTTTGCAGTCCCACAGAACTCAACTTCTGCCTGCTTTCCCACAGCACCTCAGGCATCTCCAGCAGCTTCACAGCCCCTGTGGGGGCCCCACTAGCCACCGGCCCCCGGCTGCAGAGACACACTCCCCTCCCCCTCCCCCTTCCCCCGTAAGCACAGTGCAGCTGTGTGACCAGACCACAAGAGCAGTGGCCATGACCTCACTGTCTCTCAATTTGCTATTTAAAAATGCAGTAGGACTTTCATGGGAATGTCTTCAGATTAAGTTACCCTCAAGTTCTCAATAGCGCCAAAATGCCGCTTGCAAGTGAGCACAGTGCTGCTCTGGGTGGGACCCTGACCATTGGCTTGCCTGGGGTCATTAACAAGCGGAATGGACTAATTTCTTACTGTTGCAGACATTTGCTACTTGGTGTGACATGGGCCACAAATCACTCTGTTCGTGGCAAAATCCACCAAGTATCTGTCAAGTCTTGCGCTCCCAGTTATAGGGTCTGAGGAATCTGGGCAGCTCAACCCTCAGGATTTGCCTCCACATGGGATTGTCCCTATTCTGGAATAAAAGGACCCCGTACAAGATTCCTTGTGAGCAGTGCCACATTGCAGCAATTACTGAGATAGCAGGAGCTCTTCTGTGAGCTCTACCAAATGACATACCCCAAACCAGTGGCTGACAGAAGCTGATCTAGCAGGGCTGACCTTTAGTGCACGGCTTGTTTATTCAGACTACTCATGCTGGCTGAGGAGCATGGCTCTACTTGTTCCTGAGGTCTCTGAACCTATGCTGTTTGTATGCCGCTGGTGGATCTGTGCACGTGCTGGCGACACACCTGATGTTCCTGCACAGCTTTGACCAGTCTACTATGTGCTCAGGATAGAGAAGAAACAGAAAGTCCACAAAATCTGCCCAGACAAAACTGCTAGGGCAAAAAAGAGAACACATCTGGGCAAACCCAGAGCAAGGCAGCCTTACAGCTCAGGCTGACCCAAAAGTCTGTACTCTCCCACCTGAAAGCAGGGACAACTCAGCATCCAGCACTGGCAAAAGGAACTTTCCTCTCTCAGTGCTCCAGGCTGGTTCAAGTCCCCCCCTACCGCTTTCCATCCACGTTCTTGGAGGCTGTCGGGAGCACCAGAGGGCAGACCAGAACCAATAAAGCCCCATGTGCCCAGGGCAGCGGGAGGCAGCGTCGGGGGAACACGGTTCACCGGGGCAGCTGTGATCCAGCGGCGAGCACAGGCCGCACCTAGGGCCCGCAACAACAGCGCTCCCGAAGGGTCCCCAAGGTGAGAGCAGGATATGACCTGCCTGACCACGGGTTTCCTCACAAAACAGGTCACGACCGCTGACTGTTGCTATAGACCTGTAGTTCAAATAAGGCTTCAGCGGCTCCAAAACTGATGTCCCGGCTCCGCTTCCACTCTCTTGTTTCCACCCCTAGGGCCATGACGAGACTCCGCGACGCCAGGGCTCGGCGGACTCGGTCAAGTTCTCGAGTAGCAGCAGCCATCGCCACCAGGGGCTACCCTCCACCCGCAGCTCCGC
>VZTE01001517.1:114282-183687 GCA_013397775.1 Eulacestoma nigropectus
GGGGTGCCCCCGGCCCGCCTCCCGCCGCACCGGGCTGTCTGGGGGGGAACTCCTCGCGCCGTTCCACCTCCCGTCGGGGCCGCCGCCTGGGGCCGGGACTGTGCTTTTTGCGGCCTCCGAGCGAGGCGGGCGTCCGTGAGCTCGGCTGAGCGGAGCCGGCCTGGCCCTGACTCGGAGTCCTCCCTCTTGCCTGGCCCCGGCGCCTCCCCAGAGGCTGCGGCCACGCTCCGTCGTGTGCCCTCGCACCTCCAAAGACGGGCGGCTCATCGGGAACACACCATGGTTTTGTGCCCGTTCCAGCCCGGGCTCGCCGGTAGTGGGCTGGGTGCCCCCGTAGCTTGCTCTCTCTCGCTTAAAAAAGAAACGCTTTTACGAAATGACAGTGAAAACACTATCGGGCGTGGCTGTTGCACTGTGACCAGGAGTGGGTTCTGTCCTCTCCTGGAAGTGGGTAGGGAGCCAGGATCACCTGCTGGCAGTGAAAATGGAGGGCCAGGTAGCCAGGCCAGTTTCCCAGGCTGCATCCGGCTTCCGACAAACGCAGGCGGATTTTACGGCTCCAATGAATAACCCCATTGAAGGAGAATTCCTCCTGGTCTCTCTGCGCATGGGATCGTTGGCCAGAAGTGGTTTGAAGTAAGTTTGGTTCTGCCAGGAGGAAAGTGCAGAGCCTGGCAGAGGCACTGTCCTCCCTGTTGCTGATGCCAGTTGCTGTTGCGCTGGTTTGCCAGTGGTTTTTTTTCATCCTAGATTAAAAACTTGGCCGATTTAAGACTCCTGCAGTGTGACTCTCCCCAGGGGTACCAGATTTCAGCTTGCTTCTCACGTTCTCGTTGGCTGGGGGAGAGCTGTGCTGGCGTTTTGCTCAGTGCCTCATTGACAATGCAAGGTGTTTGGAATAATTTTTTATTTCTCTTGCGTTTGAAGTTGTTTTATTTCTTTTTCCTTCTGTGTCTCCTCCAGCAGACCATGGTTTGAGGTAGTCTGTAAGGAGCATCTTGGGAAAGGATAGCAAATCCTGTTGAGGGTGGCTCTAGAATAGCAGAATTCAGCCAAAGCAAAATGACGAGCACAGCAGCATTTTCTCATTTTGCCAGCAGCAGCAACTCACAGCAGCTGCTTCTGCCTCCCTGCTTGTGATAGCCAAGGGTGCTCAGAGATTGAGACTGTAGGGTTCCTCATTTTGGGGTAAACTGTAAAACCTGACAAAATCTTGTAGATTTGAGGCTATCATTCCACTAGCTGGTGCAAAGCAGTGTAGAGCTTCTTGCACTGGATTTCACTGTGTTTTTCCTGTGTATCCCTTGCTGACTGTCTGTTTAGTGCTTTTGAGTTTGGTTTTTGCTGGGTTGATGAGACAACTCTTCCTATCAGTTGGATGGAGTCTTATCTGGAGTGATGCTGAGATCACAGAAGATTACAGGAATGCAGATTTAGAAGCCAGGATTTTGGTTAGATAGTTCACCTGCCTTCTATATTCACAACAGGTTTGCCTAGCTGAAACAGATGTCTTGGCCTTAGCTGGGAGAACATAAGCTACAGTGAGCTCTCAGTCCATGAGCCTGGTGCATTTTGTAACTTGAGAGAATTTTACGGTGATCCTTGTGATGCAAAAGTCTGCTTTCAGCCTGACCCTGACTGGCTTTGCAGCAGAAATCCTCATAAGAGACATGCACATGTATGTAATACGCCATGCAGAACAGGGCTCATTTAGGGACACAAAAGGCAAATGCCTCCCATTCAACTGATTTACTTGATTTCTAGAAAAATGTAACGGGCTGTGGTGCAAAGATGAAAGGAGAGCCTGGGATTCCTGTAGTGAGCTGCTTACCGGATAAGAAAGTCTTGTGGATTTCGTTGTGTCGATGTCTGAGCTCTGAGGCATTTTTTAAATCCATTTTGCCATTCTTTTGGGGCTGCCTTCACAAGGTTGGGGTAACTGCCTGCTAGCAACCAGGTAAAGTTTTGTAAACCAGGAAACAAGGGGGTTTTTTCCTCTTAGAGTAATGGAGGAAGAATTATTAGCATTGTTGAGGGACAGTGGGAAGAACTGTCAGATACACAGAATCAGCTTTAATGGAATTACTTCTGTAATTACAGATGACAAAGCATAAACAGTGGTAGGATCCTGACTTTTTGGCCCATGAGGGTGGTTTTTTTTTTTTTCTGCTGGCAGTGCTGTTTAATAAATATTCGTATTCATTAACCCTTTTTTAAAATTCATATGTGTCATATCTATATTTCCTGACAGGTAAATGCTTTAGTAACAATACTACTTGGTCGCCATTTTATTTATGGAGAAGAAAGGTTTTCAGTTTGGACCTGCTGTTTTAGCAGCATAGTTTTGGCTGTTTGAATTAAACAGCCTCCAGATGGGTGCGGAGGGAGATCTTCCAGCCTACCCAGAAATACTGAGGTTGCTGAAGTCATGTTAGCTGGATGGAGGACTGGAAATGGTACTGAGTGTGCTTGTTCAGCAGGAAACCTGCTGTCTGGCTGGCTGTTTTAACTTGATTAATACAAAATATAAGGGATTCATGTGTTTTTTTTGTGATTACAATGAGAACTCTTAATTTTGTTATTGAATCTTGAGTTATTTTAGTATAGCTTGTTGGTTTTAGTTAATTCAGGCTTTAATTTGTGCTTGCATGAATACCAGTTTCCATGTTTTTTAGAAACTTTAATTTAGGAATGAGTGAAAACTTTGACACTCATCAGCCTTCCTTGGAGCTGCTGATGGGCTCCGTGTGTCTGAACTCAGCAGTGGCTTTGCAGCAGAGGGGTCTTCTGGTTTTGGCAGGGCATCCAAGCATCTCACTGTTGTGCAGTGCAGAGCCCTCCATATCCTCTGAACTGGGTCCATGTGTCCTGTTCTGGTTTACCCTTTGCTTAGTTGGCTTAAATAAGGCCATGAATAAACATCCTCTCTGTAGCTAGCTGTGACTGCAGGACAAGCCCATGCCCCCCAGCAGGTTATCCCACTCTTGTCTGCTGGATGAGCCTTTTCCTGGATGGGCATTGTGGTAGTTCACTTGGCAATAAATGAGCTGGGATAGCAAAGGTCTTTGTTAGCTCTGTAAAATCAGTGGAAATAAGTGCAGGTGGGAGAGGTCATCAGCAAGCCTGACCTCTGCCATATGCTCCTGTCATCCCCACTCCTCTAAACATGCTGCTGAGCTGGTGAGCTTACCAGGGCAGTTTCCTTGGGATGAAATGGTTTAGGGGTGACTGGCTTTAAGTGAAGCCAGGAGTTTGTTTTCCTCCAGTAGCTCTTCTGGCAGAAGCCGAAGAGGGGCTGTGGAGGGCGAGGTAGTTGTCCTGTCTACCATCACTGCCAAAACCTTTTTAAGCTGCTTCCATCAGCAGGCCCAGCATGGCCCAGAGCTAGCTCCTAAGGGGCAGCCAAGCCTTCCAGTGTTTGACTATGCAGATAAAGCCTGGTCTTTGGGAAACACCTTCAGAGACATCAGAGTCTTCTGATGGAAACTAATCAGAAGTTCAAAGGAAAGAAGGAGTGTTTCCTCCTACCTGTAGTCTCCTTTTCCAGTGTTCCCATTCCTGTTGTACTCCCCAAATGGCTTTCTCAGTGGATGATGCAATTAGGAGGAGATGCTTGCAAGCTTTCAGCAAATAGATAGGTCAGAATTTGAAATGTTCCATTTTGGCTCCATCAGTCCTTCCCAGGTGGAGTGCAATTATTTGTGCCTTGTTGTGGCATGTTACGCTTATGTTTCTATAAAAAGTCCCCCAGGCAGATTCAAATAGTTCATGAAGTGCCTCTTATTTGTAATAAAAATAAATTCTGAAACAGGCATTGGGATTTGTTTTTAGCTGGATTCATAGAAGGTTTCTTGAGTTCTGCTGTCATTACTTACATATTTGATGTTAATTCCCGCCTTCGCCAAGGAAGGCCGTTCTTTTGCAGGAAAGGCGGCTTAAATGAGCAAACAATTTCTTGTGCTTTTTAGTAGCTCAGTCATGAGTATCCATTGAAGCAAGCTGTCTGTTGGATGGATTTTATGCTTTTCATGAGGAAGACTAATCTTCTGCTTTGGACAGTTTCTTAAAGCAGTCAGTTCTTGGAGTGGCAGGAAAGTATTAACTAAAGCAGCAGCCATGAGGTCCATCTGGCTCGTACATCTGGAAGAGACGCTGTAGGTCAAGAGAAGATTCTTTTGCACTTGGTCTTTGTCTCATGGGATAATGGAAATACCATTATTTGGTATATATTCTCTCATCCTAATTACTGTTCCAAGGGTTTGACATTACTGCTGTAAGGATTAAGTGTTTTATATTTCCAGTTGAGTGTAGCCCAGTAAATTCCCGTGTAGCTGGTGTCAGCTATCTTCCAGCTACTCTCCCAAGCTTTTTTCTTTGTGTGTTGTCAGCTGCCATTTTTTGGTTATGCAACGCACACAGCCAAGAGATATTTGGAAAACTTAAAATGAGGATGCTGGAGGTCCAGATTGTTTGCTTGCAGCGAAGCATGGGAGAGGGGAAGGACTCTGTGATTCCCAGGGGAGTGTTGGCATGGCTTGTGTAGCAGCTCAAGGAGATATGGTCTCCCCCTGTTACATGCTTCAGGCAAAAAGAAGGGGCTTGATTTGGATAATAACAGCTTTAAAATTCCTCCTGAAAGAAACACACTGAAAGAGGAAAGTGCTGGAGATGCTGAGTTTATTTTTTTTTCAGGCTCTTTTGTGTCTTTGTACTTTAAGTCTTGTATGAAATTCCAGCAAGGGCTCTATGCTGCAGAGTGCTGGAACTTCTGAAATAAAGAGGTCTTAATAAAATTGTTTGCTGACATCTTCACCAGAAGCAAATAGAAATCTGGTTCTACAAGGAGGGTGTATTTTCTTACCCGTCTTGTATTCTGCTTGTGGCCAGCTCCCTGAGCCAAGCTCTTGCTGCACTTTGCTTTCCTCAGTGGCAAGTGCTCTGACATGGGATGACGTGAAGATGGACAGGGAGCACCCTGTGCTCCCCAGACTTGCTGTATGTTCCTGTCTCGGCTTGAAGCAGAGCAGTCCTGGGCCTCTGTAAACCAACCTTTTTCTTAGCTGCAGGGTTTATGATCTACCAAAACCAAACAAGCCAGGCAGGAAGGGTCCCCCACGCAAACCTGTGCTGGGTTCACTCGTGTGTGTAACTTCGCAGCTGTGGGACACTGCCATAAGGCACTTTGCTTTGACAGATGGGGCTGTTTCCTACCTGGGCGAACAACGTTGCTGCTTTTTGCCTGGAAACCTGTGACAGAGGCAGAAAAGACTCAGTATAGTGGGATTTTGTGTCATCATGGACATAATGAACTTGTGGCCTAGGGCCAGGTGCTCTGTAGCAGGGATAGCCTCTTTGTTCTGTAGGTCTGTTTGCTTTTGCTTGTGTCATTCATCTGAGAAAAAATAAACAAAGAGGCTTACTGTCTCCATCACTAGTGATACCAAGAAAATCCCTGCACAATGCTGCCTGATGAGCTGAGACTGAGCTCAGCAAATCCCCTTTAACCACATGGAGTTCAGCTGTCTTGGGTTTTCTGACTCTGAGGCGGTGCAATGTGTCGTGTACAAGCAGCCAGGGCTCAGGTTAGAGAGATGAATTGGTGTAAAATATCTTCAGTCACAAGGGAAAGTCAGAGAAAAAGTAATAGGAGACTTTATAGCTGAATAATTAAATACAGGCCCAGGGAATGCAGTGGGTGAGCTGTGCTGTGTAGTCTTGCCTGGAAAGGTTGCACTGGCTGGAGTGGCTGACTCACATATTGTTGGAACCTCAACCTGCCTCCTGGTCCTGGCCACCTCAACTGCTCCAGCACCTGCTTCTAACCCCCCCTGCTAATCTGCTGGTGCAGTTGTACTCTGCCACGCAGTCTTATCTGCTCTAAGCTTGTCCCCTGTATGCCATGTGGGAAATATCAAGTGCAGGGTTGTTTCTAGACATGGAGTAATTTGCAGGTGGTCACACTGTAATCCAGGCACGGAGTCTTCCTTATAGGTGTTTAAATAGTAACCCAAGGTTCAACTGTTAGTTTCATCACGGTCACTTTGTTGTAAAACGGTAAATGCCATATTTGGTCCTCTTCTGGTCCTGCACCCATTTCCTCCTTGTGTACATTGTAGTTCTTTGATATCTACAGCTATCCAGCTGTGTATCAACCACATTGTTTAGCTCTTCTTGGCTCCCTAGATCCAGTAGTTATGTTTGGGATTTTTTTATTAGACCTTCCAAGCATTGCTCTAAGCTAGGGTGAGAGGATAAACTCCAAGTGTTTTATGAATTCTTGATCATCACCAATCAACATAAAGTGAAGCAAAGAGAGATGGTGAAATGGCTGTGAGCTGAGGTGCAGAGCCTGGAGTGCAGCCGGCATGAGGAGTGTTTAAGGTAGGCCTGAGGGCAGATGCTTAGCACGTCATAATGTGGAGGTATATTATCTTAGCAATTTATACCCTTGTAATACAGTGAATAGGCTGGCTGGGATATGGCTGAGTTGTATTTAATCAGCTCAGTAAAATGAGTGTGAAGCAAGTAGCATTGGGTCTTAGAGGGCAGCTTTGTGCTTGGGTTGGTGCTGCCCTTGGGTTTTCGTCTGCAGTCCTGAATTAGAATACAAATGGCCAAAGAGTTGCAGTTTTGGCTTGGAAACACCTTAGAGAGCTTTCCCCTGAAATAAGCTACTCTAATTTTCATTAAATTAGTTTTAAATTCACTGAAAATAAGGTTGAAAAGCAAATGTGCTCCTTTCTGTAGGGTTTAGAATCTGCTGAGGAAGTGCCTGGTGGTGGTATGACAACCCAGCCTAAATTCACTAAAGCTGTAATTTGAAATTAGTCTAAAACACACGTTTAAGGTTCTGGAGACTTCCAAAGTAGAAGTCTGTTTTGGGATGGCAATAAGCATAAAAAAATAAGAAAGACAGTGATGATTTGGAGGTGAAGCTGTCCCCTGCCACCTTTTTTTTTTTTTCCTGGCTCCGAGTCCTGTCACCAGAGTGGTTGAGTTCACTAAAGCAAGAGAAAACCATCTGCTTTTAGTTAGCAGGCTGAATTATCTCTGTGAAGGACTTGAGGAGCTCTACTGTCCTCATGTGATGGGTGCTGGGGATGGGGAAAGAGTGGGAGGGGGTCATGGAGAATTACTGAATTTGCAATACATCACTGAATCATCCACTCTGATTTTAGTGTGCCATGATGTTCTCATCCTGTTCCCTCTGCCATGGTCTGTTGAGCCAGCTTTGAATGTGATGCTGTTGAAGTGAATTCGGCCTTGAATTCCAAATGCTGCTACAAGATGGAGGCTGGCAGAGAGATACTGTGGGCAGAGCTTCCGTAGGTGGGGACATGTCTTTGGGTTGATCTTGTTCTTGAAACAAGGAAGGCCATATGAGTCTGGCAGTGAGGGCCATGTCAGTGATTTCAGCCTCTCTGGCTCCCCATAACTCTTCCCCAGGAAGGTGGCCTCTTGATGTCCAATGGCAGCTCCCCATCAGCCATCCAATGCTCTAACAGCTGAGCACTTGTGTGCTTAAACTTTATTTGATCTTGGAGGGATGAAATCACTCACTTGGTTTAGATAAGCAAAGCTGCTGTTGAGCTGTGAGAGTTGTCTGTGCATGGGGGAGAAGCTTTTTGGTAAGCCTGTGTTCGGTGAAATTGTGCTTGCTGCAGGGCTACAGGGAAGTTCCACCTTGGGCTGCTTTGTCCACCCCGCTCTCCTTGGAGCAGGAAGCAAAGACTTCAGATGGGAAAGAGTGAACAGCATGGTGATCACCAAATGGTTTAGTGAAACAACCCAGAGTTTAGCTCAAAATGTAAAAATTAACATCTTCCAGTAGTTGTTGTGCCCATCCCTGCCTGGCCTGAATGGCTTGGGTAGTGAGTGAGCTCAAAAGGTGTTGATTTTGACCTGCAATGGAGTCTCTTTGGGGAGGAGCACAGTTTCCTGTTTTAGAGTGTCTCCTGATACAACATCCTGATACAAGTACATCTTGTACTCTGGATGTGAAATAAAATAGCCACTGCAGCTGGCCAAGACGGCTCTGTTACCCTGGTCTTGCCAGGGCACGTGGCACCAACTCCAAAGTAGAGTTGGGCCCCCAGAAACGGCAGGTGGTGGGCCCTTGGCACAAGCAGAGGAGGGCATGCACTTAATTCCTATTGCCTTGCTCAAGCCTCTGCTGTTCGCAACGGTAGCCATTTCTTCAAGCAAGAGCATGTGGGTGGTCAGAGAACAGACAAATTTATCACAGAACTGCCAGCAGTGCAGCTTTCTTGCCCTTTGAATTCCAGCTGGACCTGGCTTAAACCCAGAGGTTTCATGGACTGCAGAGATTTGAGGTATTTTACATGAACTAACAGTATTCTCCAGAAATTACCATTTTGTGTCTGTTTCTTATGGTAGGAACTTACACTGCTTTTGCCTATAGGTCTATAGCTGTAAACCCTCCTGAATGGTGCGGCTGTTTGCCTGGGAAAGGCAAATGTGATCTGTGGCATAAAGAGCTTTATCAGTGAGATGTGTCTGTGCTAGAGCTTGGACTGCTCCATTGGACTTCTGGGAAGTGCAGCCTGTCATTAGGACAGGCAGTATGTGGGCCCATGGACAGAAAGCAACATCAGTGTGGCTGGCTGTGAAAACTGGGTGCTGCTGAAAGGGGCATTCAGCCAGCCCCTTCTTGGGTGCAGCTCTGTCATAGCAGAGCTGTCTGTACTGCTTAAGATGCAGGACAGTATCGGGCTTCATCTTTCAACTTCACACCTGCTAAGCTGTAAGAGAAGAAGAGAAAAGGAATGAACAGCTGGGAGATGCAATCTTCATTTTTACTGTGCTTCAAGCAAGAATTGATCCATGATGTTTTTATTTTTTAGATTAAAACCTGTTGCTGACTAAACCTCTTGTGCAGTTTGTTAGCTGTTGGACCCAGCCTCTTGTCTCTTGCACGTCTCCTGCCAAGGTTCTGCTGGCCTCAACCTTGGCTACCGCTCTGTGCTCAGTAGTGCTGAAGATTAACAAGGGAGAAGGTCCAAGCTGTGGCAGTTCCTGGGAAGGGAATTGCTGTTGCAGGGCGCTGCTCTCCTGGAATCTTGGCTGCCCTTTGATGTCATCCTGTATTCCTCCCAGGAAGGAGGAGCCTTGACCTCTGCCTTTCACCTAGTGGGTGCTTTGGTTGTGTAACATGTTTGCAGCTGGAAAAACATCTAGTTTTGGGCATCTAGAAACTGTGAATATGCAGTTACCTGTGAAAACTCAGTACATATGTGCTGAATAGTTATGATAATGCTAAGCCTGGGGTTATAATGGGATCCTTATGACTGGCAGCATTAAAATAAAATAAATGAGACTTATCTGTGTGGATACCGAAATGCTGCTAAGCAGATGAATTTTTCCAGCTTCTTGCATTAATTCTTTGAGAACCTTTCCTTTCTCACACAAGATATGAAAACAGTAAGATAGTTTATCCAGACGATAGTCACATCTGGTGTTTTGCTAAGTTCTGTTTATGGTACACTGGGAAATGTTTTACTGTGGATGTGATAGAACCTGAACCAATCACCCTAGGAGGTGTGTGAACATTGTCCAATCGCTTTATGGAACTAGACTATATAAAAATGATTGTAAAATTAATAAATAATTCATTCTTTGGCTGGATTTGATGTTGCTGCATCTCTCAGTTCCTGGCTCTACAGCGACATATCTGCCTGTCCACAGACCTGGTGTTTACTCCTAAGTTTGTTAAAAAGGAGCTGTCTGCTGTCTTGTAAGAGCCCTGAGATCTGTTCCTTGGCTAAAGAGGAGCTGATAGGAACAGACATGGCATGGAAATTTAGTGATAGCATTACCAGCTCAGAAGGAATAGATACCTCCACCAAGAACAGATCAGACTTTTTCGTTTGGCCTTTTAAAGAAAGACACAAAAAAAAGGGAAATGTGCAGGGGAAAGAACAATAGTGGAATGAGAAGGAGGCTTACCAAAAATGGGAAGCTGTATCCAAGCAAGAAGACCAAAAAACCTATCTATTTCAGCAGATTACATGTAAAATCAAAATAAGGCAGGCCAGATTAAGACTTTTGAAGAGTGAATTTTCCAAATATGATTAACTTTCAAATGCATCAGAAGCCTTTCGGAAACTGGCAGCAGAAGAGATCAAAGTGTGAGAGGTGCAAAAGATAAAGCTATCACAAAAAAATCTAAGCCATTTTTGGCCATCTTGACTCCTGTGGAGGAGCTTGGCAAACTACAAGCTTGCTACAGAAGAGCTGTCTGAGAAGTTGTCTCTCGTTGAACATCCATAGAAACAGCTTTAGAGCAAATAGAGGAACTGATAAGAAACTAAGGAACAGATAGCGTTTACTCAAGAGTGCCAAAGGATCTAAAATCTGAAATTGCTGAGATACTTTCATGTGTATCCTGCTGCTAAAGTGCCCTTGGTATCACGTGAATTGGCGGTGGCAAATGCAATAGCTTTTTTAGATGTGGAGAGTCTTGAGGAAATTGGGGAAGTGCCTCAGTATTTGTCCGAGTGCGCTGCTAGGGAAGGGCTGTGGAGAGTATTCAGGGTTCCATGGACTGTTGGGTCTGATCCCTGTGCCTAAGTCTGCAATGAAGAATGAGTTTGCTGAAGGCATGGCCAAGCACAGCTGCTTGGAGCAGTGTTAGCAGGGCTGTTGTAAAGGCAAACCCTGCCTCTGCCCCACAGACCTGCTGGAGGTCGATGAGCATGCTGGGAGCAGGACCCCTAGGCTTCTTGAATCTCTTGTTTTCAGACAGCCTTTGGTAAGTTTCTCTGCCAAAGGCTTTTAAGAGAGAGTCACCATGGGCATGGAGGAAGGGTCTTGTTATGGACTGAGAGCTGGTGCAAGCATAGACTGCAAAGAGACTGCTTGCTGGTCATTTTTCAGCATGGGGAAGAGGTAGCAGCAAGGCCCGAGAAACTGGTGCTGGGAGTGTTTTGCATCTTATGGGTAACCTCAGGTACAGAGGCGTGCAGTGACATTCCCAGGTTTGCAGAGTGGGTTGAATAGCTCACTGAAGGTGAGGAAATCCATGAGGACCTCACAGAACCGAGCAAGTAGACCAATATGCGACAGATAAGCTTCAGTGTAGGAAAATGTGGTGAACAGGGAAAAATTACCTGTACTGGGCCTATTTGATACTCAGCCTGGAACTAGTGGTTACAGCTTGAGAAGGAGCTTGGAGTCATTGACAGTTTTCTGAAATCATCAGTTCTGTCTGCAATGTTAGCCAAAGGAACCAATCAGTTTTGGTCACCATCAGCAAGGGAGTTAATAACAAAGCAGAAGGCATCATTTTGACACTCTCTACCACTTTGTTCATGTCTTGGAGGCTGCGTGCTGTTCTGAGTTCTCCATTGTGAGGAGGACAGTGGTGTTAGAGAGATTGCAGCGAAGACGATTAAAACTCCTAAAGGATAGAGCAGCTGCCTTATGAGGAGAGAGCATAAAATTTGTGATTCCTTGGTTTGGAAAAGTCTTGCATAGCATATGATCAAGGTATGCAAAGTCATGAAGGTAATAGAATCATAGAATGGTTTGGGTTGGAAGGGATCTTAAAGATCACCTTCTTCCAACCTCCTGCCATGGGCAGGGAGACCTTTCACTAGGCCAGGTTGCTCAGAGTTCCATCCAGCCTGGCCTTGAACAGCTCAAAGGGGCAGCCACGACTGCTCTGGGCAAACCAGTTCCAGTGCCTCACCACCCTCACAGCAAAGAATTTCCTCCTAATATCTAATCTAAACCTACTCTCAGTTTGAATCGATTCCTCTCTATCCTGTCACTACATGCTCTTGTAAAAAGTCCCTCTCCATCTTTCTTGTAAGCCCCCTCTAGGAACTGGAAGGCTGCAGTTATGTCACCCCTAAGCCTCCTCTTTTCCAGGCTGAACAAACCCAATTCTCTCAGCCTTTCCTCATAAGAGAGGTGCTCCATCCCTCTGATCAACTTGGTGGCCTCCTCTGGACTGGCTCCAGCAGGTCCATGTCTGTCTGGCGCTGAGGACTCCAGAGCTGGATGCGGCGCTGCAGGTGGGGCCTCACCCGAGGGGAGCAGAGGGGCAGAATCCCTTCCCTTGACCTGCTGCCCACACTTCTTTTGATGCAGCCCAGGACATGGTTTCTGGGTGCCAGCGCACACGGCTGGGTGTGTGCAGCCTCTCATCCACCAGCACTCCCAAAATCCTTCTCAGCAGGGCTGCTCTCGATCTGTTCCTGCCCAAGTCTGGATCGATACTGGGACTGATACCCAGCCCAGGTGCAGCACCAGCATCTGGCCTTGTTAAACCTCATGAGATTCCCATGGGCTACTTCTCAAACTCGTCCAAGTCCCTCTGGATGGCCCTGTCCTTCAGGTGTGTCATCTGCAAACCTGCTGAGGGTACGCTTGTTCCCTTCATGTATTAATGAAGATGTTAAATAACACTGGTCCCAGTACGCACCCCTGGGGTACCCCATTTGTCACTTATGTCCATTGGGACTCTGAGCCGTTGAGCACTACCCTCTGGATGCGACTATCCAACCACTTCCTTATCCATCTAACAGTCCACTCATCCAATCCATCTCTCTCTGATTTAGAGAGAAGGATGTTGTGGGGATCTGTGTCAAAGACTTTACAGAAGTCCAGATAAAGGACATCTGTTTCCCCTCCCTTATCTATTGAGCTACGCCATCATACAAGGCCACTGGGTTGTTCAGGGAGGACTTGCCCTTGATGAAGCCATGCTGGCTGTCCTGAATCACCTCCATGTCCTTAGCAGAGCTTCCAGGAGGGTCTGTTCCATGATCTTCCCAGGCACAGGGGTGAGGCTGACAGGCCAGTAGTTCCCAGGGTCCTTCTTTCTACCCTTTTAAAAGATGGGTACAGTGTTTCCCCTTTTTATGCATAAGCTGGATTTTTTCTACCAAGTCTTGTGGCCCTAGAAGTATGGGCACTTGGTGAAACCTAAAGGAGATTGGTTTATAGCAGATAGGAGGAAGGCCATTTATTTTACACAATCTGTGATGAACTTCTGATTTCAGTGTTCTTGGGGGTTGTCGATGCAAAAGGCTTCAAAATGGCTTTCAGCCATCAGGTTGAAAAAGCATTTGGGTAAACTTACGGACAGCCAGTCTGAAATAGTTACTAGGAAGAACAGCCAGCCATGTGCCTTTAGCATCTGTAATACATGTGTGGATTCTTGAGAAATGAGGGAGAAGATGGAGAAAGGGCATGACCAGGCTGATGTGTTTTGCTTAACAAACCTCTTTGAGTGTCTCACCTGTAGGCAGAATGGAGGGGGCACTTGGTTTTACCGAAGGTGCATGTCTGACG
This sequence comes from Eulacestoma nigropectus, assembly GCA_013397775.1. Taxonomy (NCBI): domain Eukaryota; kingdom Metazoa; phylum Chordata; class Aves; order Passeriformes; genus Eulacestoma; species Eulacestoma nigropectus. Next base: position 127,603 of record VZTE01001517.1, read on the forward strand.
CTCTTCAAAGTTTCCAGAAACCAACATTAAGTGGGAACATAAATAGGTGTGACATGTTGGGGAAGAGCCAATATGGCTTTTGTAGACCAAAACTGAGCTACATGACTCCACTGGTACTTGGAAGGTGTTTCCAAGCACATGGCAGGGGTGATCAAGTGGAGTGGTCTAGTGGACCTCACTGAAAGGTTTCAGCACAGGGTATCAAGGAAAAGTCCATCATGGGATGCATGGGTGAATAAATGGCTAAAAGATTGGCTGCAAAGATGAGGAGTAGATGGTCAGACTTTACAGAGGAGGGAAGTCCTGGGGGAGCCAGGCTGGGATCTCTGCTGCTCACAGTGTTTGTACCTGATCTAGGAATGGAGATTAAAGTGGTGGCTGGGGAAGAGCAAATGAGGGAAGAAATCCTGAGCAATGAAATTCAGGAATGAATTGAGGGTAACAGGTGGTTCTGGAAAGTATCATCACCCTGTGCTCAGCAGTGCTGCAGGAAGGGAAGAGGAGGCTGGGAACAGCAAAGAGGGAAGCAAAGGACGGAATAGTCGCAACAGTGTTGTGGTCTGCTGCCAGGTTGGATATTGAATGTCAGGTCACCCCATCTTGGAAGAGGCTTTGCTTCAAGTGCCTCTACAGGTTTTTGCTCTTATTTTTTTTAATTAGTGGCAAATACTATGTACTGGGTACATAGTATTTGGCAGATGAAGACTGTCTAGGTGGATATCAAATAAAAAACGAAGTTGAATGTGGTCCAGGTTTCTGCTCCAATCCATCAGCCATGCCATTGCAGAAGGACAGAGTGGTTGGTGCCTGCTTTGATGTCTTCCTGAGTTTGTCTCTTTTTTGCTATCTTCCTTGCCACTGCTGAAAGTGAAAAGCTCAGTTTTGGACTGAACACAAGCTAGTCACTGTGTGGGGTTTTGGTGGGAGAAAACAAAAGGAACTTGTTTTGGGCACCAAATCAAAAAGTGTATTGTTCTCACCCCACTGTTCACTGTTACCATGTGTAGCAATTACTGCCATGGCAACACATATTTTCATGAACCAGCCGAGATCTTCCAAGGCTGCAACATAACTTCTGATACTTGCTCATTGTGATGCTATTAATAACTGTGTTCCCCCCCCATCATAGCCAGGAAGCTGCTTCTTCCTCATGTACCAAGTGCAAGGAATATGCTCATTTTAAATCAATTGTGGGGAGAAGTGACACTGCGGATTTCCTGGATTTTTTTGTTCTGGAGATCCTGTCTAGTGCTGCCAGCTCTGCAGCCACCTCCTGAGCTGAGATGTCTCTTTTGTGCCATTTATAAGAAAGACAATTTTCTCAATTTTCTTTTTAATTCCTTTTTTTTTTTTTTCTGCCCCTTTCTCCCCCTTCCTTTAAACCAGGACAAACAGACGACACATATTTACTCCTCCAGCTATGCAGAGTAGCTTAAGTGTTTGTTTCAGACTGACTTGGTCAAGGGGAGAACCTGGTGCAAATTAAACATGATCTGGGCCAGGCTCTGGTCTGCATGATTTCTTCACTTACCTCCTGGTTATTTAAGCAAGATAAACCCTGAGTATTTAAAATTGCAGTTCAACTGTTCTTGGCACTAGTTGAATTTAGCTGTGTTTAAAACCCCCGAGTGCATATCTGCTTTTCCCAGCTGCATTAGCATGCCTGCATGAATCTCCTTTGAGTTGAAACTGTGTCAAAAATACCATCACCAGGTCTTTTGGCACCTTTTAAAGAGCTGTGGAAAAGGTGAAACCTGGGCTTTTGCTTAAGATGGTGGTTGCACTTGAGCCTGAGCATCTGTGAAAGGCTGTAATGGGTGCCTGCAAATCAGGGTCCTGTGTCTGTCCTCAGCTCTGGTTCTGGGTGTACACAAGTCACATCTGCAGTTGTCCAGTTTCATCCCTCCAGAGGAAGGAGTTGTTTCGCCAGGCCAGTCTCCTCTCGTTCAGGGAGGATCTATAATACAGCTAATAGTTAATACAGCTATTAACTGTAAAACCTTCCTTCCCTTTCCTCACCAACTTGAAAGTTTTTTTGGCAGTCTTGAAACTTGCAGCTTCGGATGTCACTGTCTTTGATATTGCGCTTTCCCTGATCTCCCTGACCTGCTGGACTGATAGCTTACTGTTGTTAACGGAGAGAAAACGATATAGTGAAAACAGGGAATTCTTTATCCTACCAACCTCCTTGGAGAGGCTGAAGAAATGAGCATATGCCCTGCAAAAGGTTGGTCCAAAGCAAGAAGTAATTGTGATGTCCACAGCAAGTGACTGTATCCTTCTTTTGTTGCTGCTCTCCCCATTTCCTGGGAGGGTCTGTTCAAGGTAGTACCTCCAGAGGTGCTGCCCAGGCCTGAGTCTTCCTGGGGAGGCAGCAGTAGTCCCATGAGGGACTACCTCCTTCTGCAACCCAGCTGGTTTTTCCTGGGCATCTCCAAGAAACAACTGAGACCCTTTTTGAGAGCCTTTGCTGACTGACACAGTTATTCACCACAAACTGCCTTCTTGTGGACTCTTGGGAATCATAAATATGCTGAGTTGGATGGGACCCATCAGGATCACTGAGTCCACCTCCTGGCCCTGCACAGGACACCCCAGTTATCCCACCCTGTGCCTGAGGGCGTTGTCCAAATGCTTCTTGAGCTGACAGGCTTGGTGCTGTGATCAGTACCCTGGGAAGCCTGTTCCAGTGCTCAGCCACCCTTTGGGTGAAAAACTTTTTCTTGATACCCAACCTAAACCTCCTCTGGCTCAGCTTCATGCTGTTTCCTCAAGTCCTGTCACTGGTCACAAGAGAGAAGAGGTTGGTATCTGCCACTCCACTTCCTCTCATGAGTGTGTTGAAGACCACAATGATGTCTCGCCTGGTTAATCCCACCTTTGTTTCTGTGACATGGTGAGAGCAAAGGCAAATTTGGGGCTTTAACTAATTGCGCTTCGTTTTGTGAAGTATTAAATCTGCAAGATAGAAGAGATGTTCAGTTTTAAAAAAGCTGTGACTGAATTTTGAGGCAAGGTCAAGCACCTCCATCTTTGTTTCTCATTAAATCAAGCCAGAGCTTGTTAATGACAAAGCACTCAAACTATACATAACTAGTACTTTTGTTTACTTGGAGTTCAAGGTGTTACTGTAGTCACTACTGGTCTTGCAGATGCAAGTGTGTAGCAGACAAAGCAGAGGTTGAAATACAGCTCACGGGATGTGATGCCTACTCACACTGTAGTGTTGTAGAGACAATCAGGAAAAGAATGTCAGTTTGGGGCATGCATTAAGCATGCCTTTCCTTTTGGAGGAAGCTTTATTTCATGGTTTATTACATCAGAATAAAAAACAATATAAAATAGTCAAACATGGGCCGTGTTTTTCATCCCAAACTGAGAATTCACTCAGAGATAGGTGAGCTTTCCAGAGCTGGAGCTGTGCATAGAGCAGGGACCCATGTGCTTCCCTGTGGGGCAGGCATGCAGGAGGGGAGGCTCTGGGGCTGCAGGAGGGACCGATGCTGTGGGTTCAGTGCATTGGCTTTACAATATCCTGACTGTTGTGTCTAATGTGCTTGTCGTTCAGCAATTCCTGTAGGCAAAACAAATGCAAGGACCTCTGTTCCATGAGATACTATTTTTTTCTTCCTTATTGTTTTATAAAGAGTTTATGAACTTTGTGCCTGAGGTTTTCAGCTATTTACTTACCGCCTCTCTTTCTTTGCCAGAGGAAATTGGTGTGCTTTGGGCTGGAGAAAATGATGACACTGAAGTGGCTCCTCTGCAGAGTTCTGTTGGGATGAGCTTCCTGATGACAGCTCACAGCACAGGAGAGAGTTGTTTGCAGACGGTTATTCCTTTGACTCGCTGCCAACTCGCTCCTATTCCTTGCCTTTGACTTGCAACCAAATTCCTCTGCCAGCCTGGCATTGTAGTGGTTAACTTGAGTCACACATAACAAGCTTGGACAGCTAATACTTTCAAGAGCTTCACTGCATTTGTTCCTTCATGGTTTTTTCAACAGAGTTGGCAGACACAGCTGCAGCTGGAGAGATTTGCTGAAGAACAAATCAGCCTAAAAAAGTTGTGATGACACACTGTTATATTTGTTTTGTGCTTTTAGCTCACAGTGTTTTGTGGACTCTTGCTATCTGAGAAATAACCTGGTCCTTTGCTGTCCGTGGCTGTGTTGTGCATGAGTTTTCAAGGGACCCCGTTTTTAGCTCATAAATACTGGCAGCCCTTTAAATGAACAGAGGCAGAGGGCCATTATTTTGCTAATGTCACACTTCCAGGAATTTAGCTGCCTCAAATATGTAGCTTTGCTGAGTGGTGCTTGAAAGCATTATGCTCTGTGATCTGGCTGTTTGTAGGGCATCCTCAGCTGGCACCTGGGGTGACACTGTCCAGTTGTGCATGGCCTGGCTGTGCAGGTTCTCCACCCTGTAATTACAGTCTCAGTCTGCTCCTGTTTGTGACCACTGCCGGCTCATGTGCTGCCTTTAGAAAAGCTAAAGTTGTTGTAACAAATAGGTAGCCAATTGAAAATTTAAAACAAGAAAATTTATTAATAAAAGAAACAAGTGACAATCCGAGACCAAAAAGTGGCGATCTGCCAAGCTACAAGGCAAAGGAGCAGCACTGGGAGCTGAGCCACTGGTAGGGTATGGCTGGAGGCACCCCGGCAGGGCTGGGGAGCCAGTTTTTATACCCGGTAGCTCCTCCCTTGACCCCACCCCCAGTGCGGTTCTGGTTGGCTCGTTGGTATCCAAGGGGCTTCTGATTAGTTTGGGATGGTCCCATGGGATCTACCACTTTCTCCCCTTATGGTAATTGTGACTGACACCCATACCCCTCCCCTGTGGCAGATTCCAGAGACTTCTGTCTGCTTATCGGGGAATCGAACCCCGTTCTCTGGCATGACAAACAGGGATACCCAACCACCCTAGAACTTCTGTGGTTCATCTCAAGATATGAATGCAACAATGCCCAACATATGAATACAACAATGTCCCACATATAACATGAGCCTTACATTACCATTAACTGAATAACTTAATTAACTCATTCACTAACATGGGAATTAACTCATCAACTTTGTAACTTAACTAACAAGCTTATTAACATTCGAATTAACTTATTAGCCATATACCTGTTAACTAACAAACTAATTAACATTTGAATATGAAAGCCAACCCTCTATTCCTGTTTATAACATTGTCATGGTTTTTTTGATGGTCTGGTGGAGTTATTTTAGATCAGATGTGGGTGTCTTGAGAGGTCCTTCAAGTCCCCAACCCTGCATGCTCTTACTATGGTGGCCATTCGGTCCTGAAGTCCTGGCTCGATGGGTTTCCCTTTGCCGGTTCTGGAAGTTTCTTTTCTGTTCCTGTCTTCCCCGTCTTCACCCTCTGACACTGTTTAGAAACCTCTGTAAATGTTTTCTTGTCATTGCTCAGTGTTCCCTTCTGCAGCAAACAAATATCCCTGTGCATGATGCAAATGAGTCCTGGGACTTGGCTATTTACTTTGTTCTGTCCTGGCTCCTGTGGGCTCTCTCTTCCCTTCAGTGAAGATAGTACAAGAATGGTTGTTTTGCCCTCCTGTATGGGGAAACTACGCTGCACTGCAGTGTGTTTGTGTCTGTGCGATGCCTGGCGTCATGTCACTGAGCCCAGGATGATCCATGTACAGAAATGATGAAGATCGCTCGCTGCAGAGTCCCGTTCCTCACACAGTGTGCAGATTGTGGGTTGCTTCCAGGGTACTGGAGCAATTGTTGGGTTTACGTGGTGGTGCAGCTTTTCTATAACAGCTTCTGATTGTGGAGCCCCCTGTTCCCAGACTGCTTTCCTTGGCATCGACTGTCTGAGGCAGCAGCTGCTGGGCCCTTGGCTGCAAGGGCTTCATGGCAATGCTGGGAGGAATCCCTGAAATTGGTAGTGGTGACATAGGAGGCGGTGAAGAATAAATCTCAGTCCTGAAGCAGCTGGGAAGCAAGCTAGATAAATCAAGACCTTTGTCAGTAATTATAGAATGACAGGGCAGTGGGTGCTGCCATGTCCTTGAAATAGCAGGGATATCATTGACATGACATTACTTGCTTTGGCCCAGGGAGAGCACTTGATGTATGCTGCTTCTCCAGGGCTCTGGGCTCTTGCCCTACGTCATTTTGGCATGTACAACTTCTTCACCTCATTCCTGCAGCTTAACAGCACGATGCTGTTCACCCAGCTTGCAGCTTTGTCAGCATTGGGAATTGTCACCCTGCTTAGGTCCGGTTTACTTCTGTTCAGCAGCTGCCAAGAGGTGTGGGTGTCTTATAGGTCTGTGGTGCCATGTTCAGCTTTCTGGTCACTGACCAGGGTTTCAATCAGCAGGTAGTGCTAACAGATGCTGGGGCCCATTGAGAAGGCAGGAGACTCATGCGTGGGTTCCATCTCCATCCTTTCATTTTGTTTGTATGCATCCCCCTTATAAAAACACAAACAGCCCAGGCCTGATTTTAGAGTTTCATTCATGTTGGGAGGTTCTTAGCTGCTTTGAGTGCCATTGTGGGCAGATCCTGTGTGACTTGCTGCCTGCACACACGCTCAGAAGTGAATGAAGCTCAGGTCTGTTCCAACTGGCATCGTTTGTCTTGGCTTGGTGTGTCCCAAGAAGATGTGGAGAAAGTAGATGTATGCCCTTGGGTACCTGCCTGCAGAGATTTACACTCCTGGAAGGATGTGGCTGGTGCATCTGGCGATGACCTTGTGTGAGTCCTGCTGCCCCCTTTGGTGGGGCCCTGTACAGGTGGGGTGACTGTGGTGATGATCATTGAGCCATGCTTGCAGTGCGCCTGCACAAATCCTCCCTGAAACTAGGGGCATCACCATGGGGGCGAGGGGAGGTCATCAGGCTGCTTCCATGGGGCTGAGCCCAACATGCTGCCATGGGGGAGCACCAGGGGTGGAAGGTAGGCAGTATCCCAGCTGTGGTTGTCATTTGTTGCTGAACTGGCAGGTTGTCCTGTAATGCCTTCATCTAAACAACTGTGAAATATTTCCTCTCTAGGATATTGATAAAATCGAAGTTTTCCCATGTAAATCCTGTCTGTTGGGGACAAAGTCTAGTTATGAGCATGTTAAGGTGGGATGCAGTCACCATCAGGTGCAGTGGTGCTAGTATCGGTCCCAGCCCAGCCCTGGTCCCAATCCAGTGACAGACCTGACCACATGTCCTGGGATTGATGCAGCCTGGGGCTGTGCATGTAGGAGGCCAGCACTGAGCTGTGCCAGGCCTCAGCTCCCTGCCAGGGCACCTCGTGTCTTCTGGGCACGGACCGTCCGGCTGGCACCAAGCTTCCCCCCACAGCTTCCTGCCCTCCAGCAGCTGGGGTTTGGATGCAGCTGTGGATGCATGCAGCACATTTTGGAAGGAGAGGGGATGAAAACTGCCAGGTTTTTTTTTTCTTCTGCAATTTGTTCTTAAATGCTCAGCCCTTAAAAGGAAAAAGAACTCTGCTGAAGCCTTCATTGAGCTTAGGAGGTGCCACTGTGTCTGGGGCAAACCAGAGCTTTGGGGAGGCTGTTTAAGTACTGGGGTTTTGACCTTGTGCTCTGACCTGCAAAATGAAAACTCCAGCCATGGTGGCAGGAGAGACCCAGGGTATGCCATGACAGCAGCTTGAGGGCTGGACAGGGTGTCAAGGCAGGTCCCGTAGCCTGAGGAAGCTGGCTCACTTCTCTGCTGTGGCCTGAGGCTCAAGCTCCACAAATGATTTTGCTCCTCTCAGCATGTGAAACCCCTGAGCTGACTGGGACAGATAGGCAGGAGAGGCTGCCCACCAGGTCTGTGTCCCTGGCCAGCCTGCGGATCATTGCAAAGAGTAGAGGGAAGCACCCATAAACTTCTTGATGCAGGATGCTTTTTGACGTGTCTTTTGCCTTCTGCTGAGGCTGCAGTATCCACAGCTGGTTTCTATAGCCATAACACAGTCTAAGGTGCTCACCCTCAATGACAATTTGGGGACAGAGAGAAGTGAGAGGCCCTTGGCCTCCAAGGGAGCAGCAGGTCTCCAACAGAGGAGCTGCAGCAGGAGCCTGTACTTTCCGTAGCTCTCCAGTGAAGAGCTGTGCCTGGTCTGCATCACCAAGATTTTTTTAATGGGAGTGGATTTTACTGCTCCTCCTGCCCTCGGGTGCAGTTTCCTTTGGTGTTGGTTTGAGCAGTCCTCCAGTACATGAACTCCTCCTCCTGCTCAGAGTACCCATCCAGCAAGTTTTTTGTGTTTTGTCTCAAAGCTGTGAAAACAGGGGTGTTTTCTGTCCCTTGCTCTTCCCTCTGTTGCAGAATCCTCCATCCTGTGAAGGGGAGATGAAGGATAGGGTGGGGATGAGCAGCTGTTCAAGCCCTTCTGTCTTCCCCTCTCCTTGGGGTGCTCTCTGTGTGGCTGCAGGGAGTGATTTCAGGACCCAAATCAGTCCAAACCTGGTGGGCAGCACTTAGCACAGAGTGGATGATGGAGAAACGTGAAGGTTGGTGTGGGAGTGTCTGTGCTGCCCTCCCTTCTCCCTGCTGACATCCAGGGCTCTAAGATGCCTGTGCATCCATCCCACCCAAGGTTCAAGTACTGGTCTTGGGCTGTGAGGCCTTATGCTTTTGAGACTGTTCTGGACTTTATTTTAAGCTGATTATCGTTGTGGTGTGGCTTGTCATGGTGTCTGTCCTACCTTATTGCCCCCCCCCCCTTTTGTAGAGACCCCAGGACATCTCACCTGTGTCCTAAAATTCCTTGTTCCTTACTTCTTTCTTTCTGAGACAGGACCTCGGAGGAATTTGTTGTTAATTTTGGTGTTGTCCCAACCCACTCCCATGGAATGAGCTAGCCCTTTGCTGTCTGTTCTGCTCTGGATTTGGAGTGAATCGAGAGGCTAACAGCAGCAAGGTGGAGCCAGCAATGCTTGCACCTGGGCTGGGGGAAAGCCAGGAAAGAGGCAAGAGCTGACAGAGTCCAAGCAACCAGAAGGCCACCAAATTTCCCATCTGACATCTTCGTCTTTGAAAATAGTACCTAGCAGAAGGCTTGGGGCTTCAGTTGTGTTTGTTTTGTTGTTTTTTGCGGTTTTTTAAATTAAAAACACCAAAGTAATGAGATGCTTTTTGTGATAAGACCTTTTCCAGGCTCCCTTGTACCCCTAACCCACCCAAACTATGGTATTATTCTCTCTTCTCTGTGCAATGTGTTGCCAGGCTGGGCTCTGCTTTCAGAGGCCTGTCCCTGTTCTGCTCTTGCTGCAGCTAAATGTATGTGCTCAGGCTTTGAGCAATCAGCATTTGCTCTGCATTTTCACAGTGTAGTCTGTCTCTGGCAAAGCAGAGGTTGGTTTGTTTGCATAGTGCTTATTTTCAGGAGCAGAAGAGTTTTATGAACAGGCTGACATTATATTTATTTTAGTTCCTCTATAATTTTTGTTAGAAGGAGACGTGTGTTCAAAAGAAGTTCATTATATATATATGTATGTATGTATGTATATGTATAGGTAGGAGGGAGATGCTTGGGTTTGTTTGGGTACTTTTTTCGTGCTGAGAGAAGGCAGTGAATAAAGCCTGAATCGTCTGACTCAGCTGCTGGAGGATTACAGTAAGGAGGCGATGCTAGAGACCTTCTGGAGGCTCTCTACAGCTCCAGGATAGAGATGAGTTTTACAGCCTTGTCCTGGCTTTGATATGCAAATCTGAGTGAATTGGAGCCGCCTGGAGATTGCACTCGGTTTCTCAGCGTCCCCACTAAGTGAATTTTTCTGAGGTGCCTTTGTCTGTTGTGCAGAAGGTGAAGGGGCAAGCATGATTGTCTTAAAAAAAAATCTGTGATGATGTTTGAGTTTTGAACACAGCCCAGGCTGTTCTTCAGTCAGCCAGGAGCCTGGACCCACAGAAGAGCAGCAATGTCAGCAGCAATGATGCCTCTGGGATGGTACCCACTCCCCATTCCTGAACTGGTTTGCAATAGTCTGCTTCTGGGGCCTCCTTTTAGAGGACTCAGGATGGTGAACATGGCTTCATTCTCCATACAACTGCTTCTGCTCCTTTTCATGGGTCCTTTGTCCTATACTCTGTTAACAGCAAAGGAAAGAGGGTTTGGACTCATCTCTGTAGGGCAGATAATTTCAGATGCCCATCCCCATCACCCCAGTTGTTTGCTACAGCAAGTAGCCCTGCACACACTTCCCTGCCTCTGGCTGGTGTCACACTGTGGCCGGTCTCTGAGAATTGTACTTCACTCTGTGTGTGTGATGACCAAATTCCACTTCTCCTCAAGGAGGACCTGTTAACAAGGCACTTAGTTTTGGCATTGGCACATTCTCAGCTGGATGATCTCTTCTTGATGATGGCAACAACTGGCATCTTTGTCTTGGGGCCAGCTTTGAGTATGCTGCAGGCCTCCTTTGAGGCCATTAGTCTTGAAAAATCCCGCTTGGTGTGGAGCCATGTTTGGCCAAGAAGGACTCAGTACTGCTCCAGCTCTCTGCAGGGCTCATCCCAAAGAAGGAAAGTGAGGGAAGGAGGTGGGATCTTCGCTTGGAGCTCAGAAGTCCAAAAATTACAGAGCATGGAAGTGAAATGGGAGACCAAGTCATAAGAGGTGTTCTTGTAGTCATGCAGAGGGGTTTGCTGGGAGCCTGGTGTGAAGCTCCCTGAGGCAGGTGATTCCCATGGCTATCCTTGATGCTCTCTTCCCCTTGATGGGGGTTTGCCTGCTCAAGCTGGTGCTGAGCAGCTTCCACAGGTGAGTGGGGCTGGAGATCACATAAAGCCAATCTTGAGCTGACAGCTCCGGCTGAGAAAATATCTCTACTATTCTTACCATTGGACAGCCTTGAAAAGAACTTGTGGTGTCTCAGGGCTGTGCTTGGCTGCCTGGGCTGTGTTGTCACTTGGGTGATGGTGGCAGGAAAACCAGCTGTCTTGTGAGGGAGTGGCTGTTTGACTTCTTGGGATTCCTCAGCTCTTCCTGCAAGTGACTTTTCTCTTCTCCTGTACCTGGTCCTTTCCATTTCTGGTCCTGCTCAATTCTCTGTAGTTAAAAAAATTTTCTTCCTTCCTAGACCTTCTACTAAGCATTTACAATCTTTATAAGATCTAATCAGGAGATGCTTGCAGATGCCCTTTCAGGATAAAATACCATTTTTTTAAAAATTACTGCTATTATTTTGTATTCTGAGGCTTTGCCAAGCAGGAGTGGCAGCCAGGAGGAACTCAAGCTGGTTTTGAAGGAGCAAAGTTTGTACGTGTCCATCCCCTGTGTCCTTGAGGCTGCAGGACAGAGCGCAGCAGCTTGACTCTTAATGTACTGTCTATTACAACACTTCATAAAAAAAACCAGCTGCCTATCTGTGAGGCGAAGCCTTCGGATGGGACCAAATCTGTCTGCCTACATGAGATGTGATTGTGCACAAAAAGCCTTATGCTTCCTCCTGCTTTTGGCATGCCTCATGCACCATCCTGTTCACAGCACCCTGCTGCTTGGGGACTGACCCCTGCCATGGCCTTGCCTCTCCTCCAGAACATCAGCATGCTTAAGGCACAAGCCTTCACAGTCGGGGGCTTTGCTTGCTGGAGTGAGCCAGCTGGAGCTGTGTCCTGTTTCCTAGCTATGAGGTCTGGAAGGTATTACTCGGGACACACAGGAAGCTCCTGGAATCTTTGACAATACAGGAGGACGCACATCGGGAATGTGGGTTGTTTTTGGAAGCAAGTGGGGGTTTTGTTGAAATCCCTCTGCCTTGCAGGCTCTGGTGACTGCCTTAGTTCCCTGGAGCCATTGCGATGCCAGCAGGCTGCCTGTCCTGTGCTTGAGCTGCGGAGGGGTTTTGTCTGGGACTGCAGATGAGGCCTGCAGGGAAGTCCTGTTTTGGGGACGCTGAGTCCCAGGAACTGAGACGAACCGAAACCACTGCCGTGATCCTGCTGGGGGGAGCAGGCACCCGCAGTGCTAGTGGGAGTGGGCACTGCATCTGTGGCTGCTGCATCCCTCAGCGCTTGGAGCTGAAAGGACAGGGAAAAGCGTTATTTAAACCATTCCCAGGACACTTCTTTAACCTTGTGAAGTGGAATATGAATTAATATTTTTTTTTATGTCCAAGTTATGGCCTTATCTCTCTGTAATCCTGGGTTTGTCACGTCTTTCCAGAGTTCCTGATGTTATGTTCGAGGCTTGTGTGGCAGCCTGGAGCTGGCCCTGCTCCAGGAATGTGCTCCTTGCTTTTCCTCTTCTTTCTTTACATGATTGTACCAAACTCTTTAGTATTTTAATGTGTTTTGTGCAGATTTTTTCCCCTGGTTAAACTCCACCTCAGTCATCCTCAGGCCCTCAATTTTAAGGGGAGCAAAGAGGTCACCCACCTAAGTCATCCACTTACATGTTTTTGCAAGAGAAGATAAATGTAAGCTTGTTAAAAAGGAAAACAGTAGTTAGCAACACACACTCGGTTATGGCCAAGTGCTATAAGAAGAATTTGTTATTTTCAGTAGCTTGCACTTAACAGAAAATAGCTGACCTCTCCTCCCTGCTGAGGAGCAGTGGCGTGGGTACAGCCATTGGTGTTCCAAAACTTTGTTAACCCATTTGCTGGCAAAACAGATCAAACACAATGTGCTCTTGAACATTAAGAATGCTGATGGCTCAACTGACTCTTGATCACTCAGGGTCTTGCAAGGTGTATTTTGTATTTTTCTTCCTTGCCAGGCAAATCCTCCAGCACTGTCTCTGGTCTTCCTCCCAGGCTCATCTCCATGTGTGTTTTTGTGCTGCTTTCCTCTTCAGCCCTTCCAGCCTCTCTCCTCCTCTTGTCCCCTCCCAAGAGTGGCAGGCCATGCCCCCCACCTTTGGGTGAAGCTCCCCCACATTCCTGCACTGACGGCAGCCTCTCCCCACTCCCCGAAGCTCCCAGTGAGCCACCTGCGTCTAAGTGCCCTTCTCAGTCCTCTCTGCCCTTTTCCTATTGCGAGCCTGTCCTTGTGAAGAGTTGTGGTGTTCTTGGACACTGCTCCCCTTGTGTCCCCTCTGAGCTGTCCCTTGGACCCTCCATGCCAGTTCCTTGTCCTACCTGTACTTTGTAGTTGCTCTCTCCATAGACATGCTCATCTTGCTCTTGCTCCCAGCACTGCTGGGCTCTGCTGCTGCTCTTGGTTTTCCCTTTTATACCCTGTTTATGGATGATTCCTCTGCCGTTGCTGATGCCCTTGATGATCTCAGTGATTTCCTTTTTTGTGCCTGCTTGCAGTTTGACATTGCAACTGCAAGGGAAGAACAGGGCTGGTTCTGCGGTTCCCAACCTGAGCCATGGCATGGGGTGCTGGTGTGGCTGTTGCGTTGCACCTTAAATCAAATAGAGGAACTGATGTTGTTTTGACCCAAAACCAGCAAACGACAAACCAGATGTTTTCGAAACACAGGATTTTCTAAGTGGGATCTGTTTGCAAGCACGCTCTTGTCAGTGCCTTGCCATGCTCTGGTGGTGGTGGGAGACCAGCAGGAACTTGTGCCATGGGGAAAGGTGGTGTGCTCTGTTCCCAGCTCTTTGTTGGTCAGTGCGAACAGTTGTGATGGTGGTCGTCAGGGGTGGGTGAGCACATCTGCCTGAAAACTGACCTGTGACACAAAAGAAGTGATCTCCACCCAGATCAGCTTTCCAAACCAGCGTGTCTGTGGTAGCCTGACCATCAGCCCTCCATGAGAATGCATGGAGGTCAGCATTGCATAGTAGATACTGTGGCAGGGGAATTGCACCTTTTCAGAGACAGTTCACATTTATTTTGTGTTGAATTGACATTGTACCTATCAATTTTGAATCCTCAGAGTGTTGAGGAACAGCCTGCTTTTTAATGGGTGCATGCCAGGCTGCTCAGCATTGATTGCTGTCAATCAAACCCACGGTTTTCCTAGCAGGGAGGTGCAATGTGCAACTAAACCCTCACCTAGACTTGCCTGGTGATAGGAGACATGCTGACCTTCCTCAGAAAGCCAGGATAGAGCCGAAGACTGGACTGCCCTGCCAGGAACTGCCTCCTCTCCCATGACCATGCCAGCAGGGCTGGGCACAGGAGCCTGGGCTGCCATTTCGGGTACTGCAGTGCTGCCACCATCACTCTTGACCCTTCTGAGGACCTGCAGGCTGGCAGCAGAAGGTGCGAGAGGGATGAGGTGGCATCTCCCTGCTTCTGCTGTGGGAATGGCTTCTGCTGTCATGCCCTTGCTGCAGAGCGGCTGGAGGTTGTGTCAGAGTGAGTCCCTGGGCAGGAGCAGGTTTTAAGGGGGACCTCGGACCTGTCCTCTTCATATGGCTTTAATTAATAACAAAAGTAACTCGGGTTAACTAGGGCTTCCTTCCTGCAGCCTCCACCGACACAGGGTGAAGGCCAAGCCTTCCAGGGTGGCAGCAGGAGCTGAGGGGCACATGTTGTTTTTCAGCATGCTAAGCATGTCACTGGGTTCAGGATTGCTTTAGTGGCAGCATCTCTCCTTTGTGGAGGAAAACCTTGTTGGGGTTTGCACTCCCTTCTTCCATTTACCTGGGCTATCCAAAATGGTTTGGGCTACTGCACTGGGGAGGCATTGGCTTTGCTGAGCTCCTCAGGCCAGCTCTTTAGGGTTGGTGTGTCAGTGATAAGGTCGATGTGCCATGTATGATGGCTGTGCAGCTCTGCATCAAAACCACTGTGCTGATCTGCCTGAAAACCAGTCCTACAGCACTGCCTGCCTTGCTCTCACTGACTGGGCCAGCATGGGTGCTGGTAAAGAACGCTGGGGCTCAAGGGTTTCTTTAGGGCTGTAAAAGGGTTGTGGATCAGCAGCAGGGCCTGTCCATTGGGTCACCTTACACCCTACTGAAAGCTCTGTCCCATCAGCCAAGGGGAAGGGGAAAGAGCCTGCAATGAAGGTGGTCCCATCCAGCAGTCATTCCCCACATGCATCTTTTGGACAGGTAAGTGTGGGCTCCGAGCAGGGTCCATGAGACCCAGAGGTCCCTTCCAGCCCCACGGCATGTGGGGGCTGCAGGCAGGCACTCGCATGGAGTGGCTGCCTGCATTGTTTGGAGCCAGGCCTTTGGTCTCCCCAGGTGGAACATGCAGCTCTCAAAAGGAGCAGATCCTGCTCTGCAGATCCTCCCTGCTCTTGAAAGCAAGGTCCCCTGCACATCTCCCAGGCACTGGCACTCCTTCTACTGGGCCAGCCCTTGATGTGAGTCATCCCAGCATCAGCAGAAAGTGCTTGCCAGCCCTGTGGGTTTGTCCTGGGCTGGTGAGTGGGGAGCAAGGGGGCCAGGCTGATGGGGGTGACCTCCCCTTCCCTGTGCGAAAGAACTGCTCTTTTGTCTCAGCCCCATCTCAAACCCTTGCCCTGGCTTCTCCTAAGATCATTGGATTGCTGAATAGCCCCAAGCAATGCTTTGGTCTGCAAGCAGGCTGCCTGGCCCAGTGGCAGCAGCTCTGTAGGGCTCTCAGACAACCTGTTTGCTTTGGGCCTCTGGCCCAGACTAATGTGGCTCTTGTGTCCCTGCAGCTCGGACTGGGTGGAGATCATCGAGCCCCGCTCCCAGGAGCGGATGTATGTGAACCTGACCACTGGGGAGTGCAGCTGGGAGCCCCCTCCCAACCTGAAGGTGCGCCAGTCAGACCAGAAGCAGTGGTGGGAGCTCTTTGACCAGAACAACAACCGCTTCTACTACTACAATGCCATCACGCGGCAGACGGTGTGGCACCGGCCCCAGGGCTGTGACATTGTGCCCTTGGCACAGCTCCAGGCCATGAAGGGCAGCTCCCAGCCTGACTGCTGTGGCCGGCAGCACCGAGGCAGCACTGGCAGCGGTGGCAGAAGCACCCCCATCCAAATGGCCCTCCTGCAGGAAATGGAGAAGGGCAAGTGGGATGGTGTGGTGGAGAAGAGGAAAGATCCTGCCAGGTAGGGGGAGAGCTTCAGCCTTCTCTGTTTATATCTGATGGGTGACTTCAGCTGCCAGGCAGGCCCTGTGAGGCAGGTTGAGAACTGTGCTTTCCCAGGAGGGTGCAGTGCTGGGGCAAAGTACTGCCAGGCCCCCAATCACTGCCATGTGCCCTCCTCTTCTTGGGGTACAATTGTCTGCTTTCACCACTGGCTGAATGTCCCCGGCTTGGGCCAGGCTATCTTTGTGCGAGACACCATAAAAATACACATCAAAAGATAATCATTGCTCTAAATCATGGTGCTAAACAGAGGGAGGGAGGACAGGCAGGAGTGTTGTGCGGTGATGAGAACTCTCTCAAAAACTTAAAGCAGGGTTTGTTGGGTGGCATAGCTCCTGTGCAAGGGATCAGGCTGCTGTGGGGTGTGCATCTGGCATCTGCATCTGGCCTGGCTCCTTCCTTTCCCACTTGCTTGGCTGCTGATATGTTCTTGCAACTTCAGCCGGGGCAGGAGGTGGAGCTGCAGGAACAGAGCTCCTGGGCACAGTTATTTGGTCACATCAAGCCTGAAATAAAAAACCAATAACGGGATGCTATTTTGTTTGACTAAGAGATTTTTTTTACACTCAAATTAGTCTGACAGCAATTAGGGATTTTTTATTGTATTGAAACCATGACTTCATGTTGCATCGGCTGAACCAACAGCTGTTGTGGCTGGGGGGCCTAAGAGCCCAGATACAGAAGGGGGCCTGATGGTGGATAGGCTCCAAAGTGTAAGACTCTCCCTTACCTCAGTGAGAAGGGCCTCTTCCATTGATCTGTGACCCTATGGAGATTGGGTCTGTCTGATCAGCCAGCAGCCAGACGCCCCTTGTATCCCTTAAAAGGATGTAATCCAGCCCCCACTCCGCCCCCTCGGTATTCCCATTGGCTGGTCTTGTGTACCCCGCATCTCTCCTGTACCCCTATACAAGTCTATTCCGAACGGAAGTTCCTCCCTCCTCGTCTTGGAAAGCGTGGTGGTGAAGTAAACTTTGGTGCCCCATGCGGGGGGCCACCTCTTAATCATTTACCTCTAGTGTCGCCTGAGCTAGCAAGCTCAGTGTGAGCGTGGCTGCGTGTTTCCATCGCACGGGTGAGAGAGCTGACTTGCGAGGTGCCAAGAAGCGCTGCCGGGGGTTCCCTAGCTAAGGGTTCCTCTGCGGAACAAGCAGCAGTTCTCCATCGACACCCACACGGCGATAACTTCAGCTTCAGCTGCACAAAAGCATCCCTTCCCCACTCTCTGTCAGGTTGGTCCCTATGCCTGGGTTACTGTCTGGGGCTGCTCTGCCTGCCTCCGGCCGTCTCTGGGCATCATCCTGCCCTAGAGGATGTGGTACTGGCAGCTGGGGAGGCCGTACAGCAAGCAGAGTTGGGTCATGCTGAGAACTGACCTGAGGGCTAGAGCAGTGCTTGGGTGAGCCTGACTCTCCTGCCATCTGTGCTGGGATGCCTTGTCCTGGTTCTGGGCAGTGCAGCAAGTGCTAGCATCTTGGCCTTTTGATGAAGGCTGCCTCTCTGTGTGCCTGGTGCAGGCAAGGATAGAAAAAAATTGCCAAGTTAATGAAAACCACATAGGATGGCAGTTCTGGAAAGTATATGCACCCTGAAGTGAGGCTTATCACGTGTCTGCTGCTCCCTGCAAGGCGCTCCTGTATTCAGTGCAGATATTAATGACTGTGAGACACCGGTGATGCACATAAAGTGCACCAGAAAGAGCCCAACACTTTGCTGGTGCTTGTGGTGCTCCCAGTGCCTCCTGCCCCAGAAGCAGCCCCTCTGACCTTCATACCCATCCAGAGAATGATCCCTGCCCTGCCGGGAGAAGTCCAGTAAGAAATGTCTTTAAGCTGTACCTGAGTAGCTCCCAGTTCCCTCAGGTCACCCGCTGTGACCACTGTTGAGCCACAGGCACATGGGTTTTGCCGTGAGACAGGTGACTTCCCTTCCTCATCCATCTACAGCCTGGCACTCTGAGGGATGGGCACCACCAAAACAACGTTACATGTTTCCAGAGGAGTGAGTGTAAGAGCCCTGATAGGGTGTAGGATATCCTGAGCTTCAGAGTCCAAAGTATTCCTGATTGTGCTGGTTTTAACACCAGCTGGAATTAAACTCCAGATAAGACAGTCCCGTTTCCCTCGCTGTTTCTGGTAAGGGAGAGACAAAAGCAGAGCTTAAGGGTTGAAATAACAATTTACTGAAAGCACAAAGCAGTGGAATAAGACACGCACAATAACAACAGCAATGTTAATAGCAATAGTGTATAAAAAGTGGAAGGGTTCTGCCCACAAAAAGTTGTTCACCACTGGGAACAAAACCAAGATGGCAGATGCCCCTTGTCAGCCGCATCCATATGGCTTCCCATGACAGAGGCAATGTGGCAGCCATTCGTGTGCTGCCCACGTGGCCACTGGGAACAAAGGCATGATGGTGGGAGAACTTCTGTGACTAATACTTGCCACCTCAGCCAGAGACTGCAAAAACCGGTGCCAAACAAACCTGAAAGCTGGATCATCCGAGTAGGGTCACACAGCTGCTCCGCTGGGCTCAGTTCTGCACAGGTGCCTGTGCCACCATTTCTACCGCTCTGCCGTATTAGAGGTGAACCCCACAGATCACTGCTGCTTTTTTGTCCTACTGCTCAGCTGCGCTGCTTTTGGCTGGGTTCGGCTGGGTTGGCAGGCCTCCTTTCTGCCCCGCTTGATGGGCTCAGTGGAGTTGGAGTCACTCCCACTGCTGGACTGTTCCCTGCTAGCAGCCTCCCTGCTGGCGCTGGTGGTTCAGCACTGCGATCAATTCACGTTTTCACCGCTGTCCCTTTCAACACTGCGTCCTGTAGTGGCTTACTGAGAAAACAGGAGGGATACTGGCGGGGGAGCAAAGGGACCGAGTCCTGCAGGGGTTGATGTCGATAGTCCCTCCGCTGGAGAGAGGCAAAATGGCACCCTTTGAGTGAGATACCCAGCTTTCCCTGCTGAAACCACGGCCCCAGCCATGTTGTGCATGGTATAGAATAACAACAGCATTAAGCTCTGGCCCTCTCTGCAACCAGGACACTGACTCAGTCTCTCTCAGGAGGGAACATGGCCTCCTCTACCTTCATATGGAGAGTTGCTGTGCCTCGAGGAAAAAGCAATGCCAGTTATGACCCATCCCTCAGTTCTCCAGCCCTCTCGGTAGGGAAGACCCCACGCAGGTCCCCTCCTATAGAGGGAAGGGGAGTGATGCAACGTGGGCAGGGGTTTGCTGTACCTTTCCTTGCCAGCCAGCATCACCATCACTGCTGATTCTCCTGCAAGGAAGGGAAGTGGGAAGGAGTCCTCCCTTATTCCATCCTTAGCTCAGGTTTCTGCAGCAATCTTGGGGCACCTTGAGCCTGCAATGAATTGAAGGGCAAATGCTGAGAAAGGCATGAGTGGCAGCTTGATTGGGAGCTAACAGGCTGCTTGGATATGCAAGGCTCTTTCAGATTACAAGGCTCATACCAGTAAGCTGACAATATTTGTCTGGGAAATGTGCTTTCTTGGAAGCAGGAGACTGGGCATTGTTTCCTTGCACATCTATTGTGTGTCCTCTGCTATGTGAGTGAGGGTTGTGTATCTGGTTATGGTGCAGAATTTGATTTCCCTACCTGAGTCTGACACCCAAGGAAGATTTCTTGCCTTTTGCTCTCTTGTAAAATGGGGAGCAAAGAGCTGAGCTGGAAACAAATGCTCTCAGGTGGGATCTAATGCCATTGCTGGGATGTCTGATATACTAACAGCATAAGCACACTGAACTTTTCACCTCTGTTGTCTGTGTTGTTCTCCAAAGACAACCTCAAGCATGTCCTCCTCTGCTCGAGAGAGATGCAGCTGCATAAACAGAGAGTGAACACATTAGGTGCTGTTGGTAGCATTTGACATCTTTATAGCTACCTGCACCCAAGACGGTTTTGCTTTTGTCTCTTAATGCCAGCACAGAAATAGTGTTTTTCTTTCCTTGATGTTTGTCATCCTGTGATAGATGGAGAGGCCAGCAGAGACCAGTGTAGTCCCCAAGAGGGGCCTCCTGCAAGCCCATGCCACAAAGATCTGGGGGAAGGGATTTCATCCTTTTTTTAGTTATACTTTGTGGTCGAGGGTTTTTTTTCTTTTAGTGAACTGGTTTTTACCACCTTTCCTCTCTTGGGCCTTCTATCAGCACTGCTGAATTTGTTGTGCCCCCTGCCACATCTTAATGCTGCCAAACCCTCAGCAGCCTCGAGAAGAACAGAGAAGCTCCCCAAACCTTGCTGCTTGTTTCCTCTGTCTCCATGCCCATGCCACCTCTCCCTCACTGCCCCACAGCTTGCTGCTGCTCTTCCAGCTCTCGCAGTGGCTTGGAGCAGCCTTCTCTAGACATCGGCCTTTGGCCTCCCCAGGCAGCATAGGAGGGTCAACCCCCTAGGGAAATGGCTGCTTCTTGCAGCAGGATAAGACACTGCTGCCATTGACCATCTCTGGAGCCTCCTGGGGAAGCTCTTCTGCCCATGCTCTTGTTCCCATGTTGGTTTTCAGCTGTGCTTCCTGAGGCTGCCCAGCCCAGCGCTGACTCTGCTTCTCCCTTGCTGGACAAGGACAGCAAACAGCACTTGCCTCACAGCTCCAGACCCTTCCTGAGCCCTTGCAATCCTATTAGGAAGCAAGATAGACTCTCTTCAGGGGAAATGATGGCCAAATTATCCTTTCACACACTGGAAAGCTCTGCAGAGGATTGACATGTTCCCTTGGGGACTGTGAGACCAGCCTGGGGCTGAATGCAGCATTTTGGAAGTGTCCTCTGAGCCACTGCAGCCATGCTGAGGTTTGCTGGAACTCCAAGGTAATGGGTGAGAAAGGGCTTGGCAGAGGGCTGAGGCCTGAAGAAGGCAGTCTTTCTGGGAGTGGAGCCTGTGCGCTGGTCTGCAGCATTTCAGCACACTGCAGGTCAGGACTGTGAGGAGGCTCTGCTGTCCCCAGCCCCACTGTCCATGCGGACCAGCCCCTTTCCTCCTCTTCCCCTGTTTCTCCCAGGGTTGGCACTGGGAGTTTCAGAGTGCTTTTTCCAAGGTTCTCTTTGCAATGACAGGGTATCTTAAAATCCTCCACAAGAAAGCTGCCTTCCCTAGGAACATCCTGTTCCCCGGGAGAGGAAGGTAGGATCCTTTCTGCATGGACAGCAGCTTGTGCTGCCTATCCCCTCCTCACCCACCTTTCCCATGGCTCAGCATCCTCAACTGGGAAGGAGCAGGGGCTTGGTCTTACAGTGCCAGGAATATGTGCTGGAAGAGGAGTGAGAGGGAATGTGTGATGAGAAGGTGGCTGTAAGAATACCTCTGCCTCTTCCAAGCCTGGTTTGTCTTGTCAGGGGCTCATGTCTCTCAAGGCACAACATAAGTAATGCCACTAATAAGTTTTCATAATCAAGCAAGAAAGACCATCAGAATCCCTAATACAGGTTTGTTTCCTTCTTGTGCAGTTGGCCTTGGGGTAGGATATGCAAGCACAATGTTCTTTGCACATGTCTGCAGAATTTTTGGTTTGGGCAGGTTGTATCCCTGCCTCCAGTGTGGAAATTGGGGGCAGAGCAGCAGTGGTGCTGGAATACAAACATCCCTGTTCACTCACCTTTGTCACAGCACCAGGAAAACAACTACTAGAAAAGGCAGAGCTAAGGTTCAGGGCCTTTTCTCCAGGCTTTTGGGAGGAAGAAAAACAAACAATGGCGATCTGGAGCCTGAGAAGAGCTGCTGGATATGCTGAGCCTGCTGGAGCTGGGTGCAGGCTGGGAAAACCAGTGCCAAGTTGAGGCCTTTATATTGGAGCTACTTGAAAGCATTCCTCATAGGAACAGTCCCAAGGGATTCATCAGGGTCTCTGCTGCTCGTGGCTGAAGAGCTTGGCTGAGAGGCTGCATTGGGACACTTCTCCACCATTGGCTTTGCTTTTTGTCATGGCTTTTGCCATTCAGAAGGACAAGACTGAATCTTTCTCCATGCTGGGAAGTCAGGAAGTCCCTGTTATCCTCTGGTTGGTCTTTCCAGCAGCCTGGGGATGGAGCTGAAGGAAGCTGTATCCAGACACAGCCCTAAGAGATCGTTTATGGCTGTGGAAATGGTCTTTTCAAGAGAGCCTTGTCTTTTCTGTGATGGTGTTTCTTTCCTCTCGTCTTTGGCAGCCAGGGAGGCTGGAAATGGCATGATGTGTCCACAATGAAACTGACAGGCAAGGTGGGGTACAGCATGCATTTAGAAGTTTCCCTTCTCCCATCATGTTCCTGGGTAGAGGAGCATGGTGGCCCTCCGTGACATAGGAGTGGCACAGCTTCCCGGTTTCCTCTGGCCCCTGCAGGGCACCTAGGTGCTTTGCCTCTTACCAGTGTCCATGGCAGCACAGCTGTGGCAATCCCACATGTTTGTGCTTTTCCTCAAAAAGAAGCAGTGTCAGTGGGTGCCCTTGGTGCTGAGCTCTGCCGGCTCCAGGGGTTCACAGTGGTCCAGAGCAGGCTGGGTCCCAGTGTGGGCTTTGACCTAGGCCTGAAGTAGACAACATGTTGGGGCGTGGACTGCAAGTGCCAAAATCCTGCTGCGGGGAGGCTTGTTGTTTGTGGCAGAACCACTTGTTCATTGCCTTGCTGTGGCTGTCTGTCCAGCTCATCTTGATGTCCTGCTGTCCTGCCAGCTGGGCTCAGGGCAGGTGCAGAGAGAGCCCTGTGCCAGTGGAGAGCTCCTGCCGCTCTCTGTCGTGTCCCACCCATGTGTCCAAGTCTGTGCTAAAGGCCCAGCACATCTTCCTGTCCTGGGTGGGCCCAAGGTGAGGGGTGGCTTCCTTGCACCCTGGTGAAGGGACTCTGGACAGTGAGGAGCTGTCGTGCTTTGGAGTGCCTTTTGCCCTCCGGCTGATGGGGGCTCACAGGTAGGCAGCTTGCCTCTGCAGGAGGCCGTAAGCACAGTATCCTCTTTTCTTTTTCAGATCAAATCCCTCATCACTCATCTGAGGACTAAAATCTCGGCTGTACTCTTTATCACAGATGCAGAGGTTGTTGCCGGTTGAGGTCCCACAGGGCCCTGAAGTTATAATGCCATGCTGGAGCAGGAACCCATCTCTGGTGGGCAAGTTGGTGGTGCTCTGCAGATGCCCAGGCCCACACCTGAGCAGGGACCAACTGGGATGTGCCCAGTGCTGCTGTATGGGTGTGAAATGGGACATATGGGGCAGGAGGTGGTGCTGGTGCCTGCTATGTGGACAGGGAGGGGCTCCTCCTTGTGGCTCAGAACTGAGCGAGGAGGTGGCAGAGCTTCAGGCTGAGTTCCTGCTACTCTGAATCCCTGGGGGTTTGATTTCCCGGTGCCAGACAGTACCAGCGTGTGATGAGCCTGCACGGGGGGCACAAGTCTGGCCATGCTGTGCCTGGCTGAGGCAGGTGTCCCAAGCCTTGGCCGAGTGGATGGTTCAGCTGTGCAGAGCTGTCTGGGCCTGCAATGCTGTGATTTAGGGAGAGGAGGAAAATTTCAGGAGGTGGCTTGTAGGATGTGAGGGTCCAGCACCTTTCCACAGAGCACAGGGTTATTTTCCAGCCCTGCCGTAGCTGGAGGTCTTGTAAGGCAGGGGGACACATCTGCAGCTCAGGGCTATTGCTCTGCTACCCTGAAACCCTACAGATCCAGATGCAACGATGCTCTGGCTGTACGGTTGAGCTAAAATATGTCCCAGTCACACACTTGTGGCCTGCCTGCTGAGTCAGGAGCCTGTGGACGTCTCTGTCTTGCTTGCTCTTTGCCAGTCTCTCTTCTGTGCCATGAAATGAAACACTGGTACAGCCATGGGGGTGTCAGAAATCCTAATTTAAAAGCCTACCAAGTGTCGCTGTTCTGGTTCTTCCTGTTATTCCAGGCACTCTTCAAGGAAGAGCTAGGTCTTCAGCAGAGCTTGAGATTGAGACTAGGGCTTGGCCATACACAGGAGAGATGCACTGATGCAAGGAGCAGGCCCTGTGTCCCCTGGGGAGGGATATCTGTGGAGCTGGGTGTCCTGACGAATGCCACCCTCAGCCTGCTGTTACTGCTGGTGGTTCCCTGTGTGCATCCTCACCTGGCACTGTTGGTGCTCAACCACTGCATTAGGCATCATGCCTCAGGAAGAAGCATGTGGAGGACAAGCTACTGAGGGCTAAACAGGAATGGGAGAGCAGGGGCTGTGCTTGATGGTGGCTTGGGCAGATGGAGAGAGGCCAATCCCAAATTCATCAGTGTTTCCCAAGCTGCTCTTGGCGTAGGGCTCGGGTCAGCACTGGGCTGCAATGCTGGGAACAGAAGGAAGGTGGAGGCTGAGAGACAGGCCTTCCTTATGGCAGTGGCATCACCATCCTAAAGTAGTGTCAGGAGCTCCCTTGAAATAAAGTCCTCCGTGCCTCAGTGGGAGATACTTAGGAGGTCCCAGAGCAAGAGGGGGCCCCAGGGTGCAAAGCAGAGGATGACAGCCCTTTCTCAACCTTCTCTGGTCACACCTGGGTAGTTGCACAAGAGAGCTCCATGGACTCTGTTGCAGGAAAGGACCCAGCCCTGCAAAGGCGGAGGTGCAGCAAGTGCGATCAGAGTGTGGTGAGGCCTTTGGACCCTGGCCAGGGGTCAGGCACTGTGCCCATGGCAGGGCAGTGCCAGCCTCACCCATGCCACTCCTGCTGCTCTTGGGATTCACAGTGATGCGTTGCCAACAGAGAGCATGTTTTGCCAAAACTACAGTAAGCAGTGGATGGGGAAGGAGCACACTGCCCTTAGGAGATCAGTGACTGGGAACAGATGTGAGACATCAGGTGTGGGACAGAGGATGTTGGCAAGGTGACCGGAGTGGACCAGGTGAAATAGGTGTGTCCTGTTGGGCTGCAGTGTGGGGAGAGCAGGGGGTTTGGTGGAGATGCACTGGCAGGATGACCATGAGGGAAGGACAGGTAGAACACCCTAGGCAAACTGTGCTGAAGGAGGAGGCTGGGACCTGGCCAGGTGAAAGAGCTCTGGAGAGCAGGAGCAGAGAGGGCTGGGGTGTCCAGATATCTTGAGGTTTGGCAGGGAAGGCACAAGAGGGCCTAACATTGGTGGGAGGCAGCTCTGGATGTGCAGCAGAGGTGGGTGTTTCTGCCAGCACAGAGGCCATAGAGGACAAGTCAGCAATGTGGAGTGGGAAGCAAGGTGCAAACAGAGCGAAATAGCTATGATGGTGTTAGGGGAACATCTCCTGTCTCAGATGGAACACATGCAGTATGCCCTCAGGTCTTACCCGGTGATGGCTGGTAGCAGATACATGGAGGTAGGGTACGATATAGGGTCAGATTCAAGTGGACCTTCCTGGGGACTGTGATGCCTTGGAAAACCTGGAAGCTCAGCTGGTTTGATATCCTTTCCATTCCCTTTTCCTCAGAGCTCACAAACACAGGCAGGCTGTGGGCACAGCCCAACAGCAGGTTGCTGTTGTTACACTGTAGAATGTACCCTGGTATGTTGCAGTGGGCACATTGGGTTGTGGTGGATCCCGAGTACCACCACAGGTCAGAGGATACTCCCAGCAGAGGAGGGTTTCACAGCCACGAGAGCTGAGCAGGGCCAGTCAGTGTGGCCAAGGGAAACAGATTCGAGTGCATCTGGACAAGATTGGGTGGAAGCTTGGCAGGTTGTGTGGGAATGTAAGCTGTGAGCGGAGGACGGCCACCCCTATATCCCTCCCATAGACCTCATAGGTTTTTTCACAAAAGAAATGCACATCTGGAAATTTAAATTTAAAAAATAGCATGGTCTGGAAGGACTGTCATCATAGTTGGATAATCTGAAGGCAAGTACTTGGGATTATTTTCCAATTTAATGCTTGACTGTTCCAGAATAACTTGCTGGTCTTCAGCTGGTTGTTCTGGGTGCCATACTATCTGCTGAGCCTTGAGAAGCATAGGTTGTGTCCTGTATCAGTACTGTTGATACCAGACAGATTATAGTATCATGAACTTGTTTCATCTCATTGTTCTGCTCTTTGTCACTTAGAAATTTATTATGTGTGTAAGAACAATGTTTTTCTGTTTCAGCAAGGGGGATCTCCAGGAAAAAATAACTTGCTGATATAACTGGTTGGAGAATCTTTAGGCACTTTGAGACTAACAATTTGGTATTTGGGTAGATGTAGAAGGTACTTCAGTAAATACAATTCTTAAATAATGGTGTGTATTTGTATCTTTCTTCTTTTAGGGAGACTCCTACCCACTGGCAGCCTCTGCCAGGCACGAAAGCAGCCATGTTGGTCAAAGTGAACAGTTTGAGGCAGATACAGAGCTTTTCAAACAGTTCGCTTCAGCTGCAGGGTGCTTCAAAGCCCAACAGCCCAAAATCTCTTCCCAAATCAGCTATATATGCTCAGCCTCAATCCATGTCCCAGAGCCCTGGAGCCACAAAGCAAATGCCTGCTGGAGAAACAAAGCAGTCTATGCAGATCAAAAAGACTGAGGGTGGTGGGTTTTGCCTAGTGCTGATGAATGGTCCTACTTCTCAAACACCTCCAAGGAGCCAAATGGGAACCCCCCAGCCTGCATCCCCCACGTATGCCTCTCCTGCACCTATATACGATGAGCCATCTTTAGAGTCGCCCATTTATGATGAGCCACCAGTAGATATGGACACTGAAAGCACTGGTGTGAATGGGATGTCTTCACCAAGGTCACCAAGCAATAGCTTCAAAAAGCAGCTGCAACCAACCAAATTAGTGCAGCATCCCAGTATGCAACAACAAGCTGCAAAGAAGCATGCAAGAAATCCCTCTTCCACTGAATACAGCCCAGCTGGAAGAGAATACATAAAACATATGGTCAATGTTGACCAATCTGCCAAACTCTCCCACTCTTCTGCTGCAACAACTGATGCCTCCACTAAACTGCCTGGTCAGCTTGCTTCAAAGGACAGCTTCAAACAGTCTTGGAGGATATTGGAAGCCAATGTCCTCAAGAACATGGAACTCCACCACAGTCGGCAAAACAGCCTGCAGACTCAGGAGTACCCAACCGGTATAAGCCATCAGGATTCTGGTTATTCAACTGGCCCCTCTCCAAGCTTGAGAAAAAGGAAAGGAAGGAGGCAAGGAACAGGTCAAGCAAGACCTGGCTCTGTGGGTAGCAGCAGTGAGCTCACAGCTCTGAATGATAAAGTGATCGCTGAGATGCGTGCTGTGGTGGGCAGGTCAGCAGTTTGCAGGGGAAGCAAAGCCAGCCTGGATGCTGAGAGCACGGAGAGCGGTGTCCCAGCAGAGAGCAGCAAGGTCAGGTTTCAGTCTGACCCCTTGAAAAAATGCGTCAGCCAGAGCTCCAGGGATGATGTCTCAGCCAGCAACAGATCTCTGTACAGACAGGACCTGGAGGTTAGGGAAGGCTTTCCCAGCAATGTGGCTGCTCCACAGGACACAATGAGGCAGAAGAGAACTTTTGAGAAAATAGATTCTCTAGAAAAGAACGTGACCAGTCAGACAAGCTTGGCTTCATTGGGCGCTACACACCACTCCTCACAGGTACCTCCCCGTCCATGCCATGTTAATTTTTTTTTTTTTTTGGTAGACTATGCTAGACTCATCATGCAGAGCCTGCTCCCAGGGGGGTTTAGTTCCAAGGGTGTGCTCTAGGCAAGACATGTCTGTTTGTGCAGAACAGCAGACAGGTCACAAAGCTTCACAGCTGTTCCTGCAGAATAGCAAACAGGTCAGAAAGCTTCACAGCTTTGCAGGTGGAAACCCTATTTCAGGCCAGTGGTTTGAGAGGAGGGAGAATTATGGGGTGGGGCTCATGTCCAGCAAGCCCTCAGCATTGCGGGTAGTAGCTCTTCTCTGTTATTTGGGTAAATGTGCTTGCCTGATCATGTTACTGTCGCTCATGTCTTTATGGGTAACCCTCCTTGACTATTCCAGATTGCTCCAGCAGACCTGTGAGGTGTAACTTTTCTTTGAAAGCCAGGCTGACACCCCTCTGCTCTGTCAGATTTATCTGTATGTGTTCTCTTTATTGCCATTTTGGATCAATTAAATGCCTTGCTTTCATCTGAAACCGTTTGGAAAACTGGTATCATGTTCCCACATTTCCCATTTTTCAGGCACAGAGACACATCAAGTTTACATGACTTACATGTTACTATTAATAGTTCAGCAATTTCATTTCACAGCCTCTTTAGACTTGGTAGGAAGCCGCTCTCCAGTCTGCTGGCTGTGTTACACCTTGTTGCATTGACAGGGAGAGCTGAAACTTGATGTCTTGATTATGCACAAGAGATGATGGGTTGGGAATAAGCTGTGAATGGCCTTGAAAGTGAAGAAAAATAATTCATATGTGGTAATATGGAGAAGCAGAAGATGTAAGGAGATGGATGTTGTGGTAAAGGCAAAAAGAGTCTAAAAAAAAGTATTCACAGAAATACTCGGAGTCCAAGTAAGGAGGGGAGGAAGTTGCAGAAAATATGGCAGCAAAATCACTGCCTCACCTAAAAATGACATCAAGTGGCTTGAGTGAGCAGTGGTGTCCTATGCTGGGCTTGCATGATAGAGAGGAAAATCAGGAGACAAGGAAACTCAGTATAGGAGGAGGTTGGGCAGAAGTTCTGGGACAGGCTAAGCAGAGGTGGCTGTGTATTGTCAATACAAATATAGCAGCTGGGGAGTTGTGTGAATGAGATGTCAGAGAGAAACCTCAGAGAGACCAGGGGAGAGAACCCGAAGCCTCCTGAACCTTGAGAGAGTATAAGGAGGTAACTTCTCAGAAGGAACATGCTGAAGGAGCAGGAGGGATGATAGAAGGAAAATCAATTCCAGGCAGGGAAGGTGGTTTGAAGGAGACTGAGGATGTGGAGATGGCAGAGAACTGCAGGCAGGGATTTTTATTCAGTGTGTTGAGTGAATTCAGAGAGGGTGAGAAGGTAGAGGAGTAACTCAAGGGATAAAAAGAACAAAGTAAAAAAACCAGGAGAAATTATTGTGCCCCAGGCTAGCAATAAGGGGTGGAATGTGATGTGTGTTAATTCCATCATCCACATGCAGGGACATGTGGGATGTGAGATAGGGAAAGGTTAGACTGCAGAAGCCTCTGTCATGAATTCAGGAGTTCCTCTATGCTAACAAGGAAACGCTGACTTGCTCTAAACTTCTAAGAACTAATGTGTATTTTGGGGTTAACTGTAGACCAGTGTCCCACCTTCCTCCTGGGCTCCTGGAGCTCCATAGGAGCTGAGAGGTGAGAAGTGCAGAGACACTTGGTTCCTCGGAGTGTGCTTGGTGCCACAGAGCTGTGCTGCTGCTCTGGAAATCAACTCAGCTCCTGCCTGGGCTGTCCCCTTGAACTCTGCGACATCTGGGAGACTCAGCCCTGTTGCTCCATGTCCCAGCACATCCCTTAGGGACAGCATTAGTGTGTGGCTGTGCCAGCCAGGCTCTTGCACAACTACAAGTGTCATCCACCAATTCTACACCAAGTCATGTTTGTACAGACTCACCACTGTGCAGTTGCTGGTAGCTTCATGTTTCACTGTGGATAATTTTCCTAGCTGGGTAGGGAGTCACCTAAGCTGCTTTTAACGTCTGTTCTCCTTTGCAGCCCGAGACTATAGAGCTGGAGCCCAAGCGGGAGGGCAGCAGCCAGCGTGGTGGCTGTGTGGGATGCAATTTCCCTTACAACACTCTACGGAAGCCCATCTCCCAGAGCAGCATGGCAGATTGGGCTTCTAAAAACCTGAACATGCACACACAGGGCATCTTCCGCCGAAGGATCTCCATCTCCAACATGCTGTCCTGGAATGGCGGCTCCATCAAAAAGCCAATGCTCATCACTAGCAACCGCACCATCAAAAAAGAGGCGTGTGAGATGTTCAAACTGGTGCAGAGCTACATGGGAGATCGTCAGACTCGCATGGACCGCAATCACGTGGCATTGGTCACGGTTACCAAGTGCTGGAGCATGCAAGGGTTACGGGATGAGCTCTACATACAGCTGATCCGGCAGACAACAGATAACATGTGCTACCGAAGCCTGGCTTGGGGCTGGGAACTGATGGCCATCAGTCTGGCCTTTTTCTCCCCATCACCCAGATTTCAGTCATACCTGGAAGGTTACATTTATCGCCACCTTGACAGTGATGAAAACAGTAAGTGCCTCATGCACCTCCTCTGTACGCAACAGCATCTTGGTGGATTGTGCCGCATAGTCAGGGTTGTCTGGGTTTTAAAAGTACAGGTAGTCCCCACCTAGTGCTGTGGGCTCTGTCAGTGAGAGCCCAGTGTGTTGGCCGAGTTCACCTTTCCTTGGTGGGAGGAAGCTGCCACCAGCTTGTGTCTGGCAAAGAGATGTGAGCCCCAGACTGTGCTCACCTCAACCATCAGCACTGAAATGAGCTGATGTCAACCCACCAAAGGCAGAGCTTTTCTGGGTTCTCTGATGACATAATTCACTTCTAAGTTCCTTGAAGCAGGCAAAAAAAAGGATTGTTAATACCTAAGTTTTTAAGGGAGCCATTGCAAACACTGAGAACAGGCCTTGGCTGTTCGGAGATCACGAAGAACACAAGCTTTTAGTGTGAAGAGATGCAATTTATCTGTCTTTCAGAAGTCTGGGGACCAACTCAGCTTATATTCTGTTATTACCCCAATTTTAAATTGCTATAGCATCTTGTGGAGGAGGGAAAAAAAAAAAAAAAGAAAGTGCCAGCCTGGAGAGTATTAACTGGTATTTATTGGCTGATTTGTCACAATTTCAGCCACACTCACTGTGTCTTGTCCAATCTTAGGCCAGAAGCTAGAGCACCTCTTTTCTACTTGATCTCTGAGGACTTCAAGCTGTGTTTGAGGGCCCACCCCCACAAGTCTCCAGGGTGGCTACAGGAGTTCTGCCTCAGCACCCCCTGCCTCTGCTCATGAGTGTGGCAGCAGAGGTTGGACCAAGGGGCAAGTGCTACACTGACAATATTTGCCTTCTGGTTTTGTGATTGTAGCCTTAACGTGAGATTTCTTCACTGAACTGCCAAGTGTGCAGCACTAGTTTGGGTATTATGAAAATCCTCAGCCCTTGTCACTTCTGTCCAAAACCATTCCCTCCAGCTGTGCTTGGCCCAGAATGCAGGCAGCAAGGAGTACTCTGAGCTATTGAGAAGATGATTCTTTTGCTGGTATTTAGGCAGCAAGTTTATTTAGGTATGAACTTTTCAGCTGTTTGGCCATTTGGAGAAGCTGAGTGATGTTCTGGACCCCCCATTCGGGTTCATTGGGAGCTGGCTGTGGTGCAGGACCTTTCCCCAGGCAGACCTTCTTGTGCTGAAGTCAGGCTGGCTGCCACATCTAAGGGCAGTTCTGGGCTTTGGTATTTTAGTATACCACATTATTAAGCCAGACCCTCTTCTGAATTTTCAGTTGCCCAGCGCATCAAGGAGCTTGTGGATCTGAAAAACAAGAAGATCACAAAATCCAGGAAAAAGAGGAAACAAAACACGGAGGATGAAGGTAAGGAGAGGCACAGGGAGCCAAGAGAGGTCTGCGCTGACTTCAGGCAGGCGGCAATGCTGAGCTCTGCTGAAAATCAGACCATTTCTTTAAGTACAGAGACTTGGATTTGGGAAAATTTATCTGGTGGGGGGCTGGTGTGCAAGGTTAGACCAGAGCATGGATCAGCAGTGTGGGTGGTAGCTGGGCTGCATTTGGGACAGGTGGGGGCCCTTTCAGTCACAGTTGTGTGAGTTGTGTGAGGGGTTTTAATTTGGATGCAGACCTGGGGCTGTAATTCAACTGATCTGTGCATGCCACAGAGTTTTCTAGAGCATATTCTGGTGCTAGAAGCCATATGAGCCAGTATGTTGACAAGAACCTGTCTCAGTTGTATTAATGGCTTTTGTAAATCACTGCCTAACCTGAGGCTCTTCAGGGAGGGTGCTGGTACCTGGTGAAGGACACTGCCTTTTTTTCTCTCCAGAACTGGCTTCCCGTACCTACACTTTCTGACCACTGCAGCCCAGGGCTTGCCCTGGCATCTGTGCGAAATGAACAAGAGCTCACTCATTCCTCCGGACTCAGTTTAACTGCTGGCTGCAGGATAACACTTTATCTGGCTAAATTCTTGCTAGACAAAGTCCATTCAATATTTTTTATATTGCTTTCAGGAAACTTGAGTTAACCCTGTGAATTCCTCTCAGGCAGCAGTTTATATAAAGTGGCTTCAGTGTTTTTAATCTATGAGAGCTGGAGTCCAGCTTCCTGCATTCCTGAGCCCTCCCTGACACCAATACGCAGCTGCTCCCTGTGGTGGTTTCCCTGTGTCATTGCTGTGTCACCCTGTGTCACGAGGCAGCTGCAAGTCAGGGCAGGGGCTGAGGACAGCCCTGGGTTGAAGCTCCTGCACTAACAGGATTCATTGTTTCTCTGTCTCTGGTGGGATTCAGAGCAGAGGGACCTGCAGTTGCACGGAAGGATTATATTTCTGGTAGGGATATGTGTTTTTTCTTTCCTGTTCAGGCCCAGGAGAGTTCAGGCCATTCTGAGCTTTTGAAAATTAATTTTGCTTGTGCTCAGAGGGACTTAGACATCTTTATGGGACAACTCCATGTTCTGTGCAGGGCGTGCTGCCTGTGGGCTGAGCAGGCTGTTCTGTGCAATTACATGTCTAAATTGTGTGTCCTGGAGGTGGGCTTAGGAATACAGATGTAGTTTTTATCTAAAAACAAACATTAAATTTAAAATTAAAAAAAAGAAAAAAAACCAAACATCAGCAGTTGGACTCCTTGTAGGTCCCTTCCAACTCAGGATTTTCTATGTTGCCTCTGATACATATATATATATGAAATGTTATGAAAAAGGCATGCCAGGATAACTTTTTTATAAAGTTTCCAGAATGAAGCACTTGAAAGTCAGTTGTGCCTGTGTGGCTTCAGCTGGGGCTCTGGTAACAGGTCACACACACTGTTCCCTTTCATAGAATCACAGAATCATTAAGGCTGGAAAAGTCTTCTCAAGTAATCGAGTCCAGCTGTTCCAACAGCACTGCCAAGGCCACCACTAAACCATGTCCCCAAGTGCCATATCTGTATGGTTTTTTAATACTTCCAGAGATGCAGCTTCCACCACTGCCCTGGGCAGCCTGTGTTCCAATGCCTAATTACCCTTGCAATGAAGAAATTTTCTCTTAGATCCAGTTTAAATGTCCCCTGGCACAGCTTGAGGCTGTTTCCTCTTGTCCTTTGCTGGAGCCTGTCTGCCTTCTGGCCCA
Organism: Eulacestoma nigropectus; assembly: GCA_013397775.1. NCBI lineage: Eukaryota > Metazoa > Chordata > Aves > Passeriformes > Eulacestoma > Eulacestoma nigropectus. The sequence continues at coordinate 160,804 of VZTE01001517.1, forward strand.
GGAGGCTGCTCTGGCAGGGACCAGGCTGTGAGTTGTTCTGCAGGGGTTCAGTGAAGGAGGCAGCAGGGCTGGCGCCTCTCACAGCTTTTTCTCAGTGACTGTTAACTCTGAGGACCTTTCCTGGAGACTGACCTCAGAATTGCATGTGAAATAAGGGGAAATCTTGCAGGAACATGCCAGTTCTATCTGCTGCTGGCTGGAAAGGTCAGGTTTTTACCTGGAACACCTACTTCTGTTTGACCAGCCCTGCATGCCAGATGTGTGAGGGGTGGGTAGGATGCAGCTCCATGAAGCTGCAAGGCTGTTGTGAGAAGTTTCTTAGTGGCTCTGAAATAGTAAGATGTTTATGGATGCTATAGCAGCAATTTAGCAGAGAAATCCATAAGGAAATCAAATGTACTGACTTCAGTCAGAACTGAATAGAAAATAAGTAGGCATCTATGTAAGTCTTTCAGTGAAAGCTGAGTTGAAGCAGTGGTTCCCCACACATTGCACATACTCCCTTCAGTCCAGAAGCTCATAGGTGAGTAAACATTTACCATCTGACATACACCCAAAGGAAAAATTCTGAAGTTTCCCACACTTAACCTCTGCAATCTTCATCTTCTAGCTTAATTCTCTGTGAGTAAATGAAATACGAATGTGGTGCAAGGTCTTTTCACGCATCAATAACCTGTTGAAAGGCGGAAGAATAATGGGTAGGAATAAATGCTGTGTTTTCAGAAGGAGGATTGTCTGCTGATCCCACAGGAATGTAAGCTGGTCCTTGGGTTTATACAAGGAGACAAATCATGAGCTGACAGCTCAGTGTTGATACAAAATTATTCAGGACTATAAAAATGAAAGGTGCAGAGGGATCTGGCAAGGGTCATGAACAAAGCGATCAAGCAACAGAGAATATTGTGTCACCAAAAGCAAATTTTTTTACAGGGGGGAGAGGTCCCTGAATGCAAGTGCAGGGGGAGGCCCCGATTGAGCCATTTTAAGGAGGGAAAGACATTTTCAAGTTCATACGTGAATTTCCAGAAACACATACACGTTGCTGGGAAGTGGTCAGAAACCAAAAGAAGGATCAGGAGCTTGTAGGAAAGGGACAGAGAGCAAAGCAGCACTTGGCTGTAGTGGTGCGGTGCCCACTCTGTATGTCCTGCCCAGGGTCCCTCCAAGGCTGATGAGTGTGGCAGGGAGGTGGCATGTGAGCTGGACCTGGAGGAGGGAAGAGGGGAGAAGGTCAACGGGACGAAAGAAACTTAAGGTTATCTGGGGAAAGCAAGAAGAAAATTTCTCACTGTGTGCCATAGCAGCAGAACTGAAAGCTGCCTGGTTTTGATGTTGGGCAGCAGGCTTGGGAACGCTCTGTCCTGAAGCACAGAATGAAATCCCAAAGGGTCGGCAAAGCAGGGTGGAGTGCAGGTTCAGAGCATAAAGAGGTTTAGGAAGAAATGGGACAAATTCAAAGAAGGGAAGTGTGTCTGTTGAGGGTTAATGGTCCAGGTACAGCACTACCTTAGGGTATTGCCCACCTGCTGTTAGCTGGGACTTTTTTGAAGGGGGATACTCATTTTTCAGACATCCTGTATCTGTTTCTTATCTTGGTGACAGGTGCAGGCTATTGGCTTGTCTGGCTGATTAACATGGCTTTTCCCATATAGGGAATGGTGATCGAGGAGCATTGTTGGGATGTAGAAGGAAGCACTGGTGGTGTGAGAAAGAGGAGCTAAAGCAATGCTGTAAAATGGGGTGCCTGGGCAGATCTAAGCCAGGAGAGTAGCACTGCTGGTGCCAAGCCCACCTGAGCTGCTCAGGAGCACCCACCCCGGTGCTATAGAGTGCAGTGAGATGGGATCCTGGTCTGAGAGCCTGCTCTGGCTGTGCCAGGCTGAGATCCAAGAGGTGTGGTAGATTGGAGAAATATCCAGACAACAGCTTGTCTAGTGATAAAATACATATCCCATGGCCAGGTCCTGAATCCACACTGTTTGCTGCATTTTTAAGACATTTTTTGGCAGGAAAGCATTCAAGTCTGTTCTAGAAGGTATGTTCCTGTGTGAGTCCTGTCTGGATTTTAACTTTTTCCAAAAGGAGAGGTTCTTTAAGATGCTGTTCGCATGTGTTTCTAGGCTGGCATATGGAGAAATATTTTCCTTTGAAAACTACTTTTCACTGTGTAGGCTGTTAGTAGTCATCTGTTCCTGAGCTCCTGAGGCTACCATGAGACCGTCAGGAATAACAGATCATCTTGGATTTCTCAGATTCTTGATGAGCTCACAGAAGTGGAATTGCCTTCAGGATTAGCCCTTTCCAGGTGGTGCAGATGAAGCTGCCCGGCCCTGCACCAAGAGTCGGGAGCTGGGCTTCCCGGAGGAAGGGAGGGAGTGTGGAGGGAGTACCTGGCCCACATGTTGGGAGACGTCGGCGTGCGTGATGAGCTCAGTGCTAGGAGTCAGTCTCTAGCTGAGTGTTCTAAAAGCAGCAGATGGTTGGGACAGGTTGCTGGTTTCGAAAAGCTGAGGCTAAAGCTAAATTCTGCTCCTCTCCCTCATGTTCCTTCCTGCAGCTCAGCGTGTGCCTCTCGGCCTCTCCATGTCTCTCTCTCCATGTTGCCCATCCCATTCTGCACATGTCCCGGAACCAGGAGCGCTTGTGTTGGGGCCGATGGCTTCTACTCTGGAGCAGGGAGGCTGCATGGGAGCCATTGGTCTATGCCCACCAGGGTGAGTGCTGCTCACCCTGTTTCTCAGGGCTCCTGCCTCTTTTTTGGCCATTCAGGTGTATGGGCAGTAACTCCTCCATCCTCTTGTGCATGCAGCAAGTTTATTTTTTAGTTGCTTCAAATTTGATCAGCTTCACATGGGAGCCCAACAGCCCCATTGGGTCAGAGGCTGCAGCATGGTTGTCATGGGAGCAGGAGGCCTCGCTGCAGAAAGTGCTGGATGTAGGTTTTAGGCTTTTCCCAGGACCGGGGAGCTTCCTGGGAAAGTACAAAACAGGCTTCAAGCAAATGTGTCTGTCTGCTGCCCACGCATCAGCCGTGCAGAATCTGCAAGACACCAGTTCCTTTGCAAACTTTGTTAAGCTTTTGGGGTGATTATGGGTTTCATGGCCTAATTACAGTGTGAAAAAATATTTCCTATTATTAGTTTTGAATGTGCTGCCTCCTGCATAATTGCTGGGATGCAGAGACACAGTCCAGCTTCTTTCCCTTCCCCTCTGAGAAAGGTGACACCTCGCTTCAGGGTGTGTCTCACATTGGACAGCAGAAGCTGTAACCTGGGATAGTGAAGCATCACAGGGCAGCTCACTGGGTTTGTTTCCTTTAATCCTTAGATATTCCCAGTGTAAGTCATGCCTAGGATTAGCAAGATTTTTGCTTACAGTGAATATTTTGCTTTAGATATTCCCTAGAGAGAAATTCCTAAAACTAGCTTTCCTTCCCATTGACTGTGGGAAATGGGAATGCTGTTGTACCTCCTCTGGCGTGGCTCCAGCGATGTGGAGAGGCTCTGCTCCAGCTGTGAGGCAGATTGATGGAGGCAGGGGGTGCTTGTTTCATTGAGAGGAGCCAAGGACTATGGCTTATCTGCTGGCTGAGAGGACAACACATCTCCCACCTCTGGGAATTGTTCTGCTTGGGAAGAGTTTGTTCTCCCTCTATATTGAAAGGATGTGAAGACCTCCAAGCTCCCAACCAGTGTACCTAAGCCATAACGTGTGTGAAAGGCTGATGTGAAATGCACAGCATCTGACCAGAATGTAGATGTTCACAGCCACAAGTATTTGAACTCTGCTGCAAGCTTTGGGCCTGGCAAGGAATCAAATAGGGCAGATCTATTCACTGCTTTCAGCAAGCAGTTTGTGTTTTACTTGAACAAGAACAAAAGGCCAATGGTTTTGGAAAAACTGTCCCAGCAATCAGTGCAAACATTTCTCTTGGTGTCACGGGGGGATTAGCACTGTGAATCGTGGCTGCACTTGCCTTCAGAGTTCACTGAACCAAGCACAAACAGACCAGCTGCTCTTGTGGAGGGCAGCAGCTTTTGAGGTGCAGTTCCCAAGCTTTGGTGTGTCCTATTCGCCTTGTCTCGCAGAGCATGCCTGAGCTGCAGGGTACAAGCTTGGGTTGGACAAGGCTGCGGGAAGGAACATGAGGAAGCCTTCTGCAGGTCTTTGGGAAGATAAGATCCCATCACCTTCCCACGCCTCTTCTTGTGACCTGAGGTCACTGTTGGTGCTGGTGCTGCCTCTCTGTCCCCACACACCTTTCTCTGCTGCTCCTCTCTCACTAGCAAAGGAGCTGAAGTTCTCGAATAATAAACAGTTGGTTTAAAATACTCTGAAACCTTCCCTGACAGAAGGCTGACTGTGTGCTCTGTGGCTGTGTTCTGGCAGGATGTAATTACCTGGCCCTGTGTCCCTGAGGCACCTAACCCTGGCTGTGCCCACCAGACAGGGACTCAGGCATGTGTGTGTGCGCAGGCTGTGAATGTTGAATGGGTGCCATGCATAGAGTCAGGATGGGACAGGTGCACTCCAGGTGCGAGAGGTGGAGATCTGCAGGAGCAGGGCTGGGAGGTGCAGAGCTCTGAGCCTTCACCCAGGAAATGGATAAATCTTTCCAAGCCCAAGTACTGGCTCGCACTGACACTGCCTGCCATGGGACTGGGAGGCTTCAGGGCGCTCGATGCAAGTTTTGGCAGTCCTGCCCTGCTGCAGTGGGCTGTGCATTGAGGGGGCTGCTTGTGCCAGAATGAGCTGCTGTGGTGGAGCTCTCTGAAGGGCTTCGGTGTGGGGGTGCATGGTGCTGTGGGCTAACCGCTGATTTCCTCTTTCCCACCAGGTCTGCCCATTAGCACCTATGCCAAGTACTGCTACCGGAAACTCCAGAAAGTAGCCATCACTGGAGGCAAAAAGGTGAGCAGCTGCCCTGGCTGCAGGGCCTGGGGTCTGCCTGGGGCACTCTGCTTCCCGAGCCCCTGAGCAGTTGGTCTGGGGACTCTGGAGGTCACCAGTGATTCAGTGATGGGAAACAGAGAGAGAGTGAGCAGGAGAGGCTTGCTCAGAGTACATCCCCCCGTGAATGTGTGGGAGAGGGCTGCTGTCCAGGTCCTGCCATCCTCCTGGCAGACAGCAGTGCCTGCTGTGCTGGCAGCTGCATGGCTGAGTGCTTCCTGGCCTCAGGGACAAAAGACAAACCCAACATTTACCTGTCTCCAGGGTAAAAGGAGCTGTCTGTGCAGGGGATGCCCATCATTTTGTTTCTTCAGGTGAAGGAAGAGTCTCCCTTTGCCACTGAGAGCTTGTGTGGGCTGGGTCTTGCAGCTGATTTACTGCAGAGTTGTTCATTCCCAGTTCAAACAGTCACACAGCAGAGATGGCTGGTGCAGAGGGGAGTCTGTGCTCTGCATTATATGAAAATCTTCCTCCCTTCCCTCTGCACAGTTCTACATGTGGCCATGAAAGCTGGAGATGGCCTCAGCCTGTCAGTTCTAGGTCCCCAAGCCAGATCTGGTCATTGGGAGGTTTTTTTTTGCAAATTCCTCTGGGACCTCCCTGCCATCTGAACTTTGCATACAGCGAACAAATTAGCTGAAATACCTTGAGAGGGGTGAAGGCTCCTGGCATCTCGGCAGGGGCAAGACAGTAAACCTCCAAACACACATTGCACACAGCTGCAGCCCTGGCCACTGCCCCTCAGAGGGCTCAGTGGGAGCTTTCCCCTGCCGTGTTCCCCACTTGGCTGCAAGATCACTGCTGAAGGCCACTATGCTGGGCAGCCTGTCACCCCTGCGACAGCCCTGTGCTTTTCCAAACTGCTGCCAAAGAACATTCAAAGCCCCTTTCAAGTGTTGGTGTTTTGTCAGAAGCAACAGGTACCGATGCCCACTTTTCAGGTTTTAGCACTTCTGAAAGCAAAGCTTCAGCAAAGCTGGAGTTGGAAATACCTGGAATTCCTGTCTCTAAAGGACTGTTTTTCACCTGTCCTGTAGCTAAGCACTCGCCTGGTGCTGGGTTGGGGTTACAGGTGCCCTCTGCTGACCTCACTGTAGCCAGGGCTGGGCTGGGCTCTGCTTGATCCTGCTTCCCGCAGCAGGTGGAGCTACAGCCGGAGCAGTCCCTTCGCTGTGCAAAACACAGCAACAGAATCTCTGCAAAACCAGCCCAAACTCTCCAAAATGGTCTCCTCTGCTCCTCTGGGGCCTGATGAGTAGAACCACCCCTGATTTTAGGCAGCAGAACAAGAACCATGCTGCCAGGAGGCTGACGAGGTGACCACATGTGCAGTCAGCCTTCTCTGTCCTGGTCACTCACTGTCCCCATCCCCAGGTCACTCTTTCTCTGTGGGCTGGCTGTGCCATGGCTGCACTAAGCTTTTCTCTGTCCTCAGGGCCTCCGCAAACCAACAGTGGAAGAGATAACCCATGCCAGGAATGCCATCATCACACCATCGCTCTTCGGCAGCTCCCTGGAGGAAATCATGCTGCGGCAGCAGGACATGTACCCAGGGAACAAGCTGCCTTGGGTGCAGACTCAGCTATCGCAGCAGGTCCTGGCCCTGGGAGGGGAACAGACCGAGGGGATTTTCAGGTGAGCTTTTGGGGTGCTATGCTACTTTTGAGCCACCCACACGTCAGTCCTCAAAGCCAAGGAGTCAAGATTGACACATGCTTCGTCTTCCCTGAGAATAGCACTTTGCTGTGGACTGGACAAAATCCGACCTTCCCCGGGTTCAGGAATCACCTCTTGAAGTAGCCAGTCTGCATGTGTTAGCACAGAGGGCACTGGTGTAGGTGTGACTTAACTGCATGGACAGCTCATCCCTAGGCAAGGCAATGAGCTTTCGTCAGATTTGGCAATGGTGGTTGGCCAGTGTAGGGGAGGGAGGAGCTCCAGGATCCTGGCAGAGCACCTCATCTAATGCAGCACATCAGCCTTGGTGTTGCATAAGACACAAGGAGTCAAGAGAGACACAGAATCAGTGTGGTGAACACGGGGCATTCTGCTTTGGGTTTGGCTTTTCTTTGTTGGTTTTTTTTTGTGTGTGTGGTTTTGTTTTGCATTTAAGATTTGAATTAGTTTTTCAGTAGCTAAACTTGATTTAAGATAGCCATTAAAAGGCTCAACTTTGCCTTGTAAGGGTATATTTTTTGATATATGTGTATATATATATAAGGCCCCCCCATATATATATCTATATATATCTATATCTATATATATATTTCTATCTATATATATAGATGTGTATATATATTTAGCCAGAGACGCTGCTCATCTTTGGTCTGAGCACACTGTAAAGAAGCCTGGTTATAGAACATAATCACTCCTGAGGACAGCAATAGTTGATATCTGAGCTAGTGGGAACCTGTGGGAACCTTAAGACTGTGTATAAAAATAGGCACCCCCTTCTCTCTGAGGAACTGCTGCTGTAGCTGCCACTGGTGCCTGAGGCTTTCTCCCTGCTCCCTTCTCCCCACTAGAAGCAGCTTTGGAGCCATGCTTTGCTGGCCAGCTGCCTCACCAAGCACATTGCTTGGCTCACTCTCAAAAGGACCTTTTCTGTGCCTCTGCAGGATACCTGGTGACATAGATGAAGTCAATGCATTGAAATTGCAGGTGGATCAGTGGAGAATCCCAAGCAGTCTCAGTGACCCCAACATACCAGGTACAGGAATGTGGCAGGTGTGTTGCTGCAGCCTCAGCCATGGTGTAGTGTGGAGGGGCGGGTGCAGGAGCAGCTCAGTGGGCGTGCTGCTGCTTGGGAGTGTGTACACAGGCTGTCTGCACTGACTGGGATTTTGTTCTGTGTCTTTTCACTGCCTTTCCAAACACTGCCCATAGACAAAACACTGGGAGTGGGGAGGAACCTCTGGCTCTGATGCAGTAAGGCTGTGCAAGCTGGGCAGAGTGGTGGGAGTCCTTCAGGTCTCATTGTCCTCTTCTTTAGGCAGCCCCAGAGCTGCTTCCTGGAGGAGCAGGTAGGTAGCAGCCAGCATTTCCCACTAACTGGCCAGTTTGGCTGCCTGAGCGTTTCAGAGCCAAGACTGAATTAAGGTAAAGCAGCACAAGCACAGAGTCCCTTCTCTGCCGTCTGTCTCACTGCCAAGTTTGCCCCTGAAGGGGGTGGGGAAGTGACCAGAGCTGTTCTCACGCACCTGCTTTCTGCCCAGCCTCTCTCCTCAAGCTCTGGTATCGGGAGCTGGAGGAGCCTGTGATCCCCCAGCAGTTCTACAAAGAGTGTATCAGCAACTATGAGAACCCTGACGCTGCTGTGGCTGTGGTGCAGCTTTTGCCGGAGCTCAACAGACTGGTGCTGTGTTACCTCATACACTTCCTGCAGGTAGGCAGCCCCCACAGCCCTGCACTGGGGCCAGGAGCATGTGAGGCACAGTTAGTGGGACAGCTGTGGTGGGGCCATTGGCACGATTTTAAGACCTCTTACCTGTATTTAAGGTGGGATTGATGGAGGAGGGTCTGCCGGCCTTGTCCCTTATGGGAGCAATAAACCCTGTTCCTGATCTTGTAGAGGCTGGTTTCCTGTCTGCCAAGGCTGATGCTCTGTCGGTTGTGTCAGAGCACAGTGCTCTTCCCTGTGGATGTCTGGCTCTTGGGGCACTGTCCTTAAGGCAGGCCTTATCTCTGCTCTCCTTGCACCTTTTCTTGGGCCACGTGTTTGGACTTTTTGCCCTTTTCCACTGCTCCATCTGAATGTGTTCTTGCTATCTGCAGATCTTTGCTCAGCCATCAAATGTGGGCAGAACAAAGATGGATGTGAATAACCTGGCCATGGTGATGGCCCCCAACTGCCTGCGCTGCCAGTCCGACGACCCTCGCGTTATCTTTGAGAACACGCGCAAAGAAATGTCTTTTCTCCGCATGCTTATAGTGCACTTGGACACGAGCTTCATCAAAGGGCTGGTTTGAGCCACTGGCCCCGGGGTGCAAAATGCTGCTCTGGGGAGTTGCTAGATACTTAAGTCTTCTCCCCTCCACATAGGTTTCTTCCATTGTCCTTGCTGTTGTCACGCCCTGGGTTAGCCCTTGAGCATCTCCCAACATGACCACAAGGACTGGGCATTTCTGGAAAGCTTGGTTCTGTCAGCACCAGGAAATCCTTGGGCATGCCAGGTCAGGTTCAGCAGTTCCTGGTCTTCCAGTGTGTGTCAGAGAGGGGCAATCCTCTTCCTGAGAGCCACAAGATTGGTTGCTCAGTGAAAGGGCTGTGACATGTGTGAGGAACTGCTACATGGGGCAGTGAGACTCTCCATTTCCCTTCTGGAGGCAGAGTTGGCATCGGGTAGGAGAACATCACTCCTGTGCTGTGGCATGAGCTGGTCCTGGGGAAGATGCTGCCTCATCAGGAATAATCCTACTGCTATGAGGACAGCCTGGTTCACCTCTGCAGAGTGTTGGCTGGAGGTGTGAGGGTTGTTCTGACATCCCACGATGCTGTTGGTGAAAGGCTGTGAAGGTGCAGAAGTTCAAGAACTGTAGGGCTGTGCAGCTGCATGTGGGACCAGCCCTGTGCTGAGTACCCACCCACACCATGGTGCTGGGCTGAACAGGAAGGCCACACACCTGACAACAAACAGGTAAACAACCACTTTGGCATCCTCTTAATGAGGGCCATATCTTCTGGAGCAGTGGCCCCGGTGGCCATGCAGCTCCTTTTTGCTATGGACAGCATGAGCTGACACCAGCTTTGCTGAGTAGCACCTGAGCCCATGCTCAGAGCAGCCTTCACAGCTCCAGCACCCCCCTTCCTGGTACCATGGTTCCTTCCCAGACCACTCTGCCAGGAACTAAATACCAGTTTGGCCCACCCTTCTGGTTCAGCCCAGGTCTAAAGAAAGCCCCCAACAGTCAGAAGTGCTCCTGTGCTCAGATATGCCCTTCCAGGCAGAGCAGCAGCAGTGCTGTGTGTGTGTGCTTACGAAATGCTGGTACTGCCTGTAGTCAACTGTGGTACCTATGCTCTTCCTTTGAGGTGTTTTCCTTGCTGGAGGCAAGTCTGCTGCAAAAAGGTGTGTTTTGGGATTACTGATGCAGTGTTAAATCTGTCAGTAGCATCCAAGGTTGGATTTGTGGTTTTGCATCCCCCTCCCTTTCCAGTGGGGACCTGGGATCATCCTCTCCAGACTGCAGTGGGGACCTGAGCCCTGCCAACAATGAGATTTAGAGCTGATGCCATAATCAGTACCAGTGTGGGCATGAGGTGCCATGTGCAAAGAGTGCCCCAAGTCTGTTAGCTTGCTTGGGGCTCTATGTGAGAGGGTTCCCAGAGCCTGTGTTCAGATCAGTTTGGATGAACTCCAGAGCAGGAATTCAGTTTATGCCCAGCTGAATAAAGGTTCCTTGTACCAGATGATTCTGTGGTCCCGTGGGCCAGGAAACCTTGCTCCCTTGTCAAGATTAGCTCTGTAAAACAGGCCCCTGAAATGTGCCAGCATCTGTTTCACATACACACCCATCCCCATGCTTCGATGCCACTCAGCTTTCTCTGGCCTTCCGCAGTGCTGAACAACTTGTTCTTCAGATGTGGAGCTACTGCCCCAGAAGTGTAGAGATGGGCAGAGGTTACCAGCTCTGCTATGCTGTCCTGAGATTTGAATTGCTGAACAGGCTCGGGGTGTCCTGTTCCCTGCCAAGGGCTGGAGCAGCTCCTCTTTGGGCTGCAGGTGCCTGTGCCTGTGTCAGGCTTTGCCTGCAGCCATCACGGAGGTGATCCATGTTACTCCTTGCACTTAGCTGTGGCAGTCAATCAAACCATAGGCATTTGCTGCTAATCCAAGTGAATGCTTCTGGCCATGGCTGTAAGACACGCTAATAAAGGACACTGGATATTATTGTCTTTGCCAACAGATTTGTAAATGCCAATCAGTAAAGTCGCCTTTCCTCTGTTGTAATAGTAATAAATCCAATCTCCATGGTTGTCTCTTTTGTGAATTGTCTTTTTTGTGAATTTCTGAAGCACAATTACATCTGCCTGGGGTTGCGCATTTCAGCCTGAATGTCAGGGCTCTTGAGTAAGATTTGATAATCAACATGAAGTAAGCACTTGGATACCATGCTCTGGGCTGGTTCTGTTGTTCCTAATTCTCAGGCAGCTACCAAAGGACACTCAATGGATCTTGGACGAGAATGGGTTGAAACAGATAAAAGACAATACTGCTTTACATATATCTTCTGGAGCCTTTCAGAGTCATAAAGGTATGAGAAAAGTTTATGGGCAGCTGGAGGGTAAGAGAGAGATGTTCTGCTTGTGTACCTCCTCCAGGAGGTGGGAGTGCTGCAGGTGGACTGCAGGAGGTGACCACACAGGCATCCTCTGCATGGTCCCCTGCGGGGTCTCTGCTGATGGAGATGTTGGGTTGTTAGGCTGACCTGATAGGGACACTTTTATGCTCAGACTGAGCATTCTCTCATCTTTCCTCCACTGGTAGTCCAAGGAGTTGCTGGGAGCAGTCTGTTGGTGCTCAAGACTGGTGCTGGTTGCACAGTCTAGTGGAGCTACTGGGCAGGTGCCGGCTGTGCCACTTCAGCCACACAGGAATGAGTTCCTGCCCAGGCTCTGGTTTGTGCTGTGGGTGCTCTGGAGGTGGTCACTGTCCTGTCAGACTAGAAAAAGCTGGTGCACTTCAGATAAAGCCAGCGAGGGCTGCTCTGTCACACCAGCAGTTTAGAATCAACGTATGCTGGCCATATCACTGGGTCTTCCCACCAGTCTGGCTGGCAGGAGGGTTGTAGGTGGCCTGTAGGACAAGTGAGAGCAGAAGGAAGATCAGGAACATTGTAACCTCGCACAGCCCTTTCCTAGGGGGATGTCTGCAGTCCAATTTCTGAGTGTTCCCCAAAGCTTTGCTGTGAAATGAGCTGATTTTTGCCAAATGAGAAAAACCCACAAACCAAATGCTTCAGCTCAGGCTCCAGGACTCAGGCTCTCCTGCAGTCACCACGGCCTAATACCTGGATCACTTAAAAAAGTGATGGCCAGAGCAGCACCTGGGCTTGGAACAAGCTTGCAGTTTGTTCTGGGCTTCCATGAGCAGTGCAGTCGGACCCTGTGCCGGAGGGTGGCTGGGACGCAGCTCCTCAAGAGGAGGCACCAGCGGCTTGTCCATGACCTGCTGCTGGTTGTGGGAGAGTGACGTGTCCCAGTGGGGCCAGCACTCCTGCAGTGCTGGGTTCTCTTGATGGTGCTGTTGGATTTCTGGCTGGTTTGAGTCTCCTTTTCACAGAGCCTTGCGAGAGCTTTTTGCTGTGTCTGCGAATGGAAATGGTAAAAGCAATTCTGACAGCTGCTGATGGCAGCTGATAGGCACCGTGCTCTCAGGTCTGCTGCCCATGTGCCACCTCAGCTCCTGAAGAGGTTGGGCGGATGTTGGGGATCACAGGTGGATTTTGGACCTGTCTGTAGGTTCAGCTTGAGGTGGAGGAAGGGCTTAGCTTTGGCAGCTGCCTGATGTTTTACAGGACAGGGCAACCACAAGGCCACCCCTCCAGGTAGAGAAGTTTCCCACTGTCTCTCCTCTCCTTGCAAATGTGAAGGGTCTCCCTGCCCTTGTCCACCAGAGATACTCCATTTCTCTCTCAAACCAGAGATGCCCAGAGGTGTCGCTGTTGTACCCGGGATGGTGAGAAACGACACGACCAAGATCCAGAGAAAATGGCTTATTTAATTAATTATAAATCGATTTTTATATCTTGAGTCACCAGCATACCATAAAGTCATTGGTTCTTTGACCCACCACCTCTCAGAATGATTGGTGGGGACCATTATCATCTATTATTTCAGTAAACTAAAACAACACTGAGAAAAACAGCAGCTGCAAGGACAAAGGCTTCGTTTCCCACAACCCCTCGCCGTGTTTTGCATAGTTTTCGTGAGAGACAAAGAGTTCTCACAGAATGCTGAAGAAAGCTGAAAAATCCCTCTACTAAAGCTTTTCAGTGTCCACACAGAGGTTCTGCCACCTCCTCAAAACGTGTGGGTAGCGGGAGGCCAGTTTTTAGCATAATTCTCATGTAGGTTTTTAGTGTAATCCTTACATGGAGTCCTTTGCACTGAATCAGCCCTTTGGGAAGGCAGAGACCAGAGGAACAGGCAGGCCTGTGTCGGGAGCCCTGCAGCACTGGCAGGAGGCAGAGATGGGAGGCTCCCTGTCCTGATGCTGTGCCAGCACTGGTTTGATTTGGGTGCAGCACAGTCGTGGCAGATTCAGCAGAACTGGCTCATGGAGACAGCACCGAGCTGGGGCTGTGCGGAGCAAGGCTCCGGCTCTGGCACACCCATGGACTGTCTGTGGTACACCCACCAACAATAAGATGGGAAAAGCTGAATTAGCTGCTGAGGTTGCTGCTTTTAGAGCTCCTGTTGTCCTACACCATTTGTCAGCCATGGTAAATGGTGGAGAGAACTGGGTGTGGGTGCAGTGGGCTGGGGAAACCAGCTCAGGCATTCATCATCCCATGAGGAGGGAACAGGAAAGAGCATGGGCGTTCTGACCACAATAGGGACCCTGCCAGAGTTGAGTGCTTACAGGTAGCCATGCAGGACAGCTTTTGGGACACATGGAGTCACTCATCAGCTCGACTGTTCCTTCCAAAGCAGGGGACACCAGCTGAGGACTGTACAGGCCACAAAGATTTGAACTTCCATCTCCTGCCCCAGCCTCTGCATGGACCTTCCTCTTGTCTCACCATGTAAACTATCCATTTTGTCTGAACTGCTTAGTGTTTGCTGGTACCATACAGGGAGCTTGTGTCTGAGGACTGGAGGACTGTGTGACCTCAGCTATCAGGGCTGGGTGCTGGCAGGAATCAAGGCCCAAAGCTATGAAGGTGTTCAGAAGCTCAAGGCTGCTCTTAAAAGCTGCAGCTTCTCCCAAAGGAGAACTAGTGAATTATGTCAGCTCATCTCCGCTTGCAGACACATTTCCTCCATCCCATCTGTGCCATGTCTGGTCTTTTGTTCAGATCACAAGCAAGGCAAGAGACCAGGTGGGTGGTGAGAGATGTAGAGGGTGTGGAATGGAGGAGGGAGTGGGGCCCTCCCTTTTCAGTGAACTACTGGATTGCCTCAGCTGCGATGTTTGGCTTCCCTGAAACAACCTGGCCTTGGTGCCTGCTGGGGAAGACAAGGACACTGCAACTGCAAACAGTCCCCAAATACTGGGCTAGGGTGTCCCCTGGTGGGTGCTACCTCCCCGCTCTCGGGGCATGTCAGCCAGACCCTATAACCCCAGGGACCACAGAAAGGCCTGTAGAGCCTCATTTGCAGGTGGACAGCCCCATAAAGAATGAGGAGGTAAAGAATCTACAGCCTCCCCCTTTCTCCCAGCTAAATCAGCAGGAATGTCTGGGTGTGGTGATGTAAAAGGGCCTGCTTGTTTGTGTGTCCCTCCCAGCCACTCCCTGGATGGGGCTGTTTCTGCTCTGGCCAAGGGCACAGGCTGAGGGTGGACAGCCTTCCCTGGAGATCTGTAGCCATTTCCCAGCCTCTGGTGTGGTCAACAAAGAAGGGGTGAGAAACTGTCCCAAAGTAGAAAGTATGCAGATGTGGAATCCTGCTATGATGATGGCACACTGACCTTGTGAGTCACTCAGCTCCCATCTTTGTGTGCACTTCGGGAGCAGCCTGGAGGTCAGGTAGACAGACCTGTGAGACCTCCAGCAGCACTCTGACAAGAACAGGTACAAACAGGATGAAGCACAGTGGGGAGAGCTGGACACAAAACTCATCCTTGGCCTGCTGCACATTGGTGTGGAGGGTGGTGACCACGTACAGATGAATCTGTAACCTTCCTGCCCCAGAGCGGGACGCTGCAGCAGCTGCACAGACTGCCGGGCCCCCACGGGGGCTGTGTTGAGGCAGCTGAGGGCTCTGGCAGAGGTCTAGGGGCAGGAGAAGACTAAACCCTGTGGGCACAGAGCCCCCTCCTTCCCACTGCCATGCAGGCCCCAGGGTGGCCAGGCACGGAGGAGTGGAGGGTCTCAGGCAGGGAATTGCTCCAGCCAGGCACTGAGGCCTTGGTGACTGCTCACTGGGGCTGCTCCTTGGGTGCTTTGCCCTGCCACGAGTGTGATTGTCTCTTCTGGGACGTGGGGCTGCCAGCCAGCACCGACAGCATCAAAAGTGGAGCTGCTGAGCTTGGGGCCAGCTCCCCAATAGCACCAGTACAGCCAGGCCCTTGAGGGGAAGGAGCTGAAGGACACCTCACTGGGAACTTCCTCCTTCTTTCTCAGGAACGTTGCCTAATCACAGACCTTTGCCCTTGGGCCTCTGCCTGAGCTGGGTCAGCCATTTCTGTGATGATGCAGATCCTGGTCCCAGCCCATGCACTGACTTCCTCCCCTGACCTGCCTCATCACTGTAGGATTTTCCAGCGCTCATCTGGTCACTGTCACTGTCCCTGCTTTGCTCCCATTTACCACTGGCCTGTCCTGTGCTGGATAGGTGTACTAGTTTGAAAACAAACTAGTGGGAGATTCCAAGTCAGAACTACAATTTAATAGGAAAATTAAAATAAAGGCAGAAAACACTGGCTTAAACTGCCAGAGTCAGGATATGACCTGACACCCTGTTGGTCAGGGTGGTGGTAGCAGTCCAATTAAATGGTGGCTGCAATCCTGTTGAAGTGATAGATGTGGTTCTGTTGAAGCGGTGATCCTGTGGAAGGGTCTGGTCTTCCTCTGAAGGTCCAGTGGTGGTGATGTAGCTCTTCTCCTCTGGGAATCCAGTAGGTAAGGGCTGCCTGTGGTGTTCCAAACCTCAGATTATATCCCGGTAGGAATGCTTGGTTCCTCCCCCTGGGCGGAGCTTCTCACAATGGGATGATGTAATTTTATGAGTCATGCAGTGAGGCTGGATGGCCCATTAACAGAAGATACTCCCCGGAAGGAGTTATCAGGGATGTGTCATGGAAGAGATAAAGAACACTGCCCCACCTATTTTAACAGCTTATGGAGATGGTAATACAATACATACTTTTGGTTACATATTACAGTGTAACCTAAGAAAACAGGGCAGTGCCTTGCCAGCTCGGTTTGCGCTGATCTGTCCTGTCACAGCTCCTGCTGCTCCCTGACAGTGAGTCCTGTGGAGTGCACAACTCTGCTCATGCCGAGCATAAATAAAGGCTTTATAGGTGACACCTGAACTCCTTCCCAGAGAAAGCAGAGAAGGTCCAAACCCATCCTTCCACTCGCTCAACAGCAAAGCTTGCTAAACAAGACAAAAATGCTGGCTACTCCTTGCCTCCTTACCTCAAATTCCCTATAAAATTTGGTCTCAGCATGACAGAGGCTGAAGAACGGAAGATAGGACAGGTTAGAGTAGGGAAAATGCCCAGAAACAGTATGGTCTGGTTTGAAGAAAGCACAAACAAGGCCTTGTAAACAAACTCTTTATTGGCAGCACAAGGATGGGGTCCGTGTTTGCTGTCTGGGGGCTCTTCAGCTCTCCAGTGACACACCTTGCTTACCTCAGATGAGCTTTGGGCGCTCTGCTCTGTGCCATGCTCTGGCCTGGGCTGGAGGGATGGGCTGTTGGGAAGACTATGGGTCCACAGAAGGGAGAGTGTCCTCAGCAGCACAGCTCTCTATTCTGCCTTGGGATGGGTTTGCGACAGGCCCTTGGAAATTCTCTTCGGGGACTGGTGCAGGTCCAGGTTGACTGATCCGCTCTAACACTGAGTCAGCAATCTGATTTGCCATGGTCCTTACATCCAAAGTGTCAGCTAAGGCTGTTGACTCTAGGTTCATTTTTCTTTCCAAGTTCTTCACCATTGCATGATCCTCAGGCTCCATGGTTTTGGCACACCCAGCCCCTTCTGCAGTGGCAGGCAACATTGCTTTCAGGTTCTGCTGTTCAGATGCTCTGGAGAATCCTTGTCCTGCTTCCATGCCCTGCCTTGGAAGTGTCTGGCATGGCTGCAGTTGTCTGTTGGAGACATTTCCCCCAGGAAGCTCCAGGATTTCAGTGTACTCAAAGCTAGTGTCTTGCTCAAACTGAGGAGTTACAAAGGATTCCAAGGTGCAGTGAACACTCTCAACAACTTCTCTGGTGAGTGTGTCAAGCGAAGTCTGTGAAAGTGCTCTGTCCACAGTGGCTGTTTCAGTGTCCTTGGATTTGTCTGCTTGGGTGGCTCTTCCAGCAACAGGCAGCTCCTTCCATCTGGCTGCCACCCCTGGCTCAGAAGCTTCAGATGTGCTGGATGCCAGACGGTCCCTCAAGATCTCCAACACTGCTGCTACAAGCTCCTTCGCCATCACTTCCATTTTCCGACGGTGATCTAGAGAAGTATCCGAAAGTTCTACTCTCATGCCGCTGCCTAAAAGTCTTCCTCTGATTTCAGTCTGTAAAAAGCTGACACACTGATTCCCAGAAAACTTCAGCCTCTCCAACACTCTGTGCACTACAGTGTCAGCCAGCTCTTCAAGCTTCTTGGCTTCTGCTGCAGTTGGTTGCTCAAACACAGCATTCAACAGGCCATTGGCAGTGCCATCTGGCTTCCTCTGGGAGTCAGCAGCAGTTCTGACCCTCCCAGGCAGCTTGGTATCCTCCTGGCTCAGCTTACCTCTGGAGTAAGTTTGGCCCTCGTCCAAAGCTGCTCTTCCTTTTCTGCATCCCCCTGATTTTCTGCTCTTGGGTGGAGGTAGCCTAGAAGATTTTTGAGGCTGCAGCCGCCACTTCTCCCGGCAGGCAGTGGTTCCTGGCAGTTTGGGGCCATCCTTTAATTTGGCTAGAGGTGACAGAAGCCCCTCCTGAAAGGTGACACCAGGCTGTGGCTCACGTTGTCTGGACAAGAGCTCGGCCCCTGCGTGCTGAGGCTTCCCGCGGGCCCAGGCCAGCACCCTGCTTCAGCCAGACCACGAGGGCAGGAGAGAAGGGCTTCCCTCAGCACTGCGCGTGCCTGCCCATGGCCCTGCTGCCCGTGCCCAGCCCAGCGCCCTGCGCTGGCTCAGCTCCCAGCCGCCGAGTCCTTTCCCCGCCACAGCGCCCGGCCCAGCAGCACAGCCCTCCTCTCTTCTGCACTGACCTCGTCCCCCGCAAGGAACGCCCCAGCCCTGGGCACCACCGTCCCGTGCCCCCGAACACACCGCTTTGCCTACCTCTTCCTGCCCCAAGATCTGTTCTGCCTCCAGCTTGAGCCTGGTCAGGTAGTGCCTGTACTCATTGAACTCCTTCACAGTGCAAACCACCTATGGAGGGACGAGGGCAGAATCCCCCAAGCACTGTCAAGCCATGCAGACGGCCATCCCCAAAACAGCCCAACCCCAGCGGGAGGGGAGCTGCCCCNCCCCTGCCCCTGGTGTCAGGGCCCCTGATGTCCCCCCAGCCAGGGCTGAGCGGGGCTCCTCGCCCCAGCTCCAGGCCTCGCCCCGGCTGCCTCCTCCTCATGCAGGGAGTGTAGGACAGCCTGAGAAGGGCAGGACTGGCACTTGCCGGGGGGATGTTGGCGCTGCTTCTGCTCCCAGGGACACCAGCACACGGCCCTGCCCTCTGGCAGCAGCAGGCAGCTGCAGCAAGGGCTGTGGGAGCCCAGCTTGAAGAGGGCTGTTCTTGATCAGCCTGATATCCAAACCTACATTGTTGTCACTGGTGACAACACCCTGTTTCCTCAGCATCCGCAGGATGTCCTTGCGCCTGTGGTAGTCCCGAAGGCTGGGGTCATGCAGGCAGTTGTATTTCAGGCTGAATTGGTGCAAGTAGGGATCATCCAGACTGAAATAAGGATATGGCGGGGGGAGCTGTAAGAAAGAGTTTCCAGAGTATGAAATAGGCAGGAGAGAGCAGCAAAGAGGTACCACATGGTACTTGTGAAAAGGTAAAGGTCTTCTCCATCCTTATGTAGGCACAGAGACCTGCACAGACAGACTACAGGGCTGGGCTGGGCCAGGCTGGGCTGCGATGGGTTAGGAGAGAGAAGACAAACCCCACCAACAACCCCCACCAGCAAATAGGTATCTTAGGCCACCAGGAAGAACTGCAGACCCATCCACAAATGAACCTTCAAAGGTTCAAATGCAGCCAATGGAGAATGGATGAAACCAGTTTCCTCAGGTTAGGCAGGCTCAAGGGCTGTGTCAGCTGCCTCTGCCTCCAGAAAGTCTCTACCTTGGGAAGGTGCAGCGCAAGCTGGACAACAACAGTGCGTGTATTCCCCAAGCAGAGAAGCCCAAGCTATTCCAAAGATGCCAAGAAGGCAAGCAGGAGAAGGTTGGAATCTCCCTCAAAGGTGCCCCAGGGTCTGTCTTGACAGTGTGGGATGAGCTGCATTGCCCTGGCACCTGCTGCAGGCAAGGGCCCAGCCACACACATGCACAAGTGCCAGAAACCAGTGCCAAGATGGACAAGTGCTTTTTCCTCTGCATTCCAAGTAGCCTGGAGCTTCCCTTGTCCAGCCCTGTCTGATTGAAGGGCTGCAGCTCCTTCTGTAGAGCAGGTGGCCACAAGAACATCTCTGCATGATGGGGACTCTATGAAAGAGGAGAGATTTTCTACCCCTTTCTACTTCCTCTACCTTTTCACCCAGCTTTCCCCTGAAGAAGACAGGCTTGGATCCAGGTGCCACAGGGATCTTGACTTCGAGTGGGAGGTTCAGCAGTTCAGGGTCCATTTTCCTCGTGTCTCCTTCTCCCAGGTGTGGTTTTCCAGGGCTGAGATGGGAAGACACAGACACTCAGGTGTTGCACAGCAGTCCTGACGCCCTAGAGCATCACCCTGTGTCCCAGGCTCCCCAGCAGAGCCCTCTCTATCGGCCCACTGGTCCTCTCCCCCATAATTCCCAGTGCACTCAGCAGTGCCTCTGCCTTTCAGCAGGACATCAGCAGAGGGATGGTGCTCCACATCTCCTTCCAAGACCTCTCATGGTGTTGTGATCCCACGCTGACTCTTGCTCCAGAGACACAACAGCTGGTCTCCTGGCTAAATATAGCCATGGGGCATTGTTACATCACGGTGATGTCACATCACCGCATTGTCACATCACCGCATTGTCACATCACCGCGCTGGCATTGCATCGCTCGCAAACTGCCCACCCCACCCGGGGGGGAGGGGGGCCCGCCTGGAGGCCCCTTTGGACAGCCCTGAGGGCCACCCCCTCCATGTGACCCGGCTGTGAGAGCTCCTGTTCACAGGCCCCTTCCCCCCTCCACCGACCTGTCATTCTGTGAGGCAAAGCTTCCTCGCCAGCAGGAAGGAATGGGAGGCATTGCCACACCAAAGATGCCCAGTTGGGGCTCTGCTTTTCCCCCTTTCCCTTTTTAGACCTTCTTCCCTGTCATGACCAAGTAGCTGCAACTCAGGGAATTGCAGCAAACTGGATATTTGGCCCATCCCTGGCAACATCTAATTCTTGATTCACATCTTGAGAAACAGTAGAGAAACACAGGCTGAGGGAAAGCCCTGTCCTCCCCTTTCCTCAGGCTCCCCTTCAGCCCAGACACCTCTCTGCCACCTTCCCAGTCTCCACTGCCCTGGTTTCTGCTGTTCCCATCTGCTGTCACCCCATCTTGGCTGGATTTGGCAAGGTCTCCGGTGCCCTTTCCTCCAGCATGCGTGGTTCCTTGGGGCAGCTTTTACACTGCAGAGTCCTGCCAGCCTCGCTCGTTGCACAAAGGCAAGAGACAGGCAGAGCAATCTGTTGGAGGTGCAGTGATTACCACGGGTCTCTTGGGAAACAGCGAGGGGCACAGCCCAGGGATGCCGTTCCTCTCCTCCCAGCGCCGTTTCTGGCACACGCTCCAGCTGCAGCTCTGCTCCAGCTCGGCAGGCGGAGGAGCAGCATCGGCTGTGCCCCAACTTCCCTGTGCCACGTCCTGCCCAGCCACGAGGGCTATGAGCCCTGCACCACATTCAACTGGCATGAACCATGATGTTCCCAGCATGGTGACATCCCTGCAGGGAAATCCACTGAAGTTCACAGCGCAGAACTGCAGCAGCTCAGCAAGGGCAGGAGGAAGGAGGTCTCTGCCCAAAATCTTGACAGGGTCTGATGGGCAGAGGGGATAGAGGAAAGCAGTGCTACCTGCCTCCATTCTCACCAGTTTGGGCTCCTTCCCGGGCTGCACAGCTTAGTTTGTCCGCATTTACTGCTTTCCTTGATGTGTGGGGAAACACTGGACGCGAACTGATCCAGCTGATCCAAGCAGAGTCTGTCAGCGACCCGCATCA
The DNA here is from genome assembly GCA_013397775.1 of Eulacestoma nigropectus. Lineage (NCBI taxonomy): Eukaryota > Metazoa > Chordata > Aves > Passeriformes > Eulacestoma > Eulacestoma nigropectus. The sequence goes on from VZTE01001517.1 coordinate 181,977, forward strand.
GAACAGGCAGAGACCAGCCAGGTGTCTGTGGCGGAGCACCGTTCCTGTTCCCTGGGAAGGGCTGCTGCTTCGTGGCCAGCCAGAACAGGCAAGTATGGCAAATGTCTGAGCATTCCCGATCACTTTAACCATGGACACTTACATCAGATAGAGAAGCTGGGCCCCTGGACAGTGAACAAGGAGAAATGTCACAAATTGGCACAGACACAACCCTGGACTGCCAAAAGTCATGTGCTCTCAGTGAGAACAGCAAAGCAAAGGGTTCCATTGGAATCTAGGAATATCCATTTCAGAGGAGAAGGAAGTGGTTCTCAGGGCAGGTGTGCTAAGGGTCTGTAGTTTTTTTTAAGTGATGAAACTTCAGAATGAAATACAGTGCTGTCAAAAAGCCCATTACACAAACACTATGCTGGTATTTTGGTAAAATGAAATAAATTTCTATTTCTCTCAAAACTTTAGAGTTATTTTCCAGCTGCCTTCTATTTTAATTCTTTCTGCAATTATTTTTCTCTTCTAGAAACCTGCAATGTTAAGACCCCTTGTTAGATTTCCAGGTTAAAATATAAATCCAAACTGAAAACTGTATTTTCAACCCATTTTTTTTTTCCCCCTGTTGCAGTATTTTTAGCAAGCCACTCTGCTACCACAGATTCCCAGCACACAGTTGACAGGCTCTGTCAGAAAAGCACTAGCACATACTGCTGTATAGTGATGGGGACACTCTGCTTTAAATCATCCTTTGTGCTCTCTGGGTCCTGCGATGCTTGTGGCAGTGGGCTGAGGCTGATGTCAAAGAACCAGCCAGATTTGTGCAGCAACAGCAGTTCCCGCAGCTGGAGGAGGAGGAAGATAGAAGGGAAAAGCACTTGGGCCATGTTGTGTCTTCCTCCGAAGCCCAAGAGTACCGGCAGCCCTGGCACTATGTTTGCAGACGCCTTGGCCACAGCAGTTACTCTTTCAATCACGAAACCTGACAGGCAGCAATCCTCTGCAGGGCTGTGGCCTCTGAGCAGAAGTTCAAGGATTATCCGAAGAAACCTACCTGAACCAGAGAGAATTTACCCACCCACAGTGACACACACTGTAATATTTGACATTAAGAATTCCAGCATGCATAGATTTTTGCTCTTCTGAGCCAATCTGGTTTGGCCTTTAACCTAGCATTAAACTACCAAAAAAAAGAAAATAAAATTAATTTGCCCCTGAACAGCTCTGTTATCTACAGCAGAACCCACCGTCCTCTGGCTGTACCAGAGGGTGAACAGGGCTGAGAGGCAGCGACGACCCCCTCGGATGGGCACTGCTCAGGCTCACCCGATTCCGGGCACACGGGACACCAGTCGAAGGGACCGAGCCCAGCCGGCGGTGGCTGCGACAGCCAGAGGCGGTTGTGCGGAGGAGCGCCCGCATCCCGGCATCCGCCTCACGGGGGGCTCAAGGGGTCAGGCCGCCAACTCTCCTGTATTGCACCCCTGTGCCACCCCCGCGTTCACGCTCCCCGCAGGGCACCGTGGCTGTGCCCCGCTGTGCGCGCAGCTCCCGCTGCCCCGGCAGCACGGCCCGACCCCGCGGAGCCGCTCCCGGCGCGGTCCCTCGCCAGGGCCGCCCCTTCGGTCCCGTGCCCGGTCCCGCCTCCTGAGCGCGCCCTCCGCCCGGAGTGGGCGGGGTTCCCGCAGCCCCCGCCCCCCCCGGCGCGCCGCAGCGCGGCGGC